>JAQGAA010002661.1:0-12231 GCA_034696425.1 Isotoma viridis | reverse complement strand
GAAATAATCCTGACACTTTGACTTGTAATACTTTTAAACGATAAAGAAGAGCCGAGAAAGAAGAGTATGAATTTAAATTGAAGGACTTGGAGAAAGATTGTAAACCTATTATGATGAAGATGCATGGAGGATCTAACCCTGGACAAGGATACGCCCAACATCCAGGAGCTGGAAGCGGAAGTTGTGGTCAACAAGCTAGAAATGCTGATGGTATGGGTGGAGGCCCTACTATTGAAGAAGTTGACTAATTTAAGATAACTAGTTTTAGTTATAAAAATACAGAGATTAAGACTACCCTTCCTAATAATTTAGGGATCTCACATTCAGATTATTATCCCATCGCATTTATACGCAATTAGTTTTAAGTTACTTCATAGTATAAAATAATCACTTACTATGTACAAAGTATCATTACAATTTACTTCGTTTTACTATTTATTGAGTACTTTTGTTAATTTATTTTATAGAAGTTAGAGTCTAGTTAAGATTTCCAATATTGTAATAATCTAGTGTCTTAAGTTATGGGGAATAAAATAAAATATAAATTTCAATATAAACAAAAAATACTCTATATGTGATCATTTAATTGTTAGTTATCATGTCCATATTTAAAATAAAATTATAATTTGTATGGATTTACTGTGGTAAAAATTAAACAACGTATTTATGGTGTTTGAATTAAAATACCATTTTCCACCCACTCTTTTTTAACTGAAAGCTTAAGTTAATATCACGTTTCGCGTAGCATCTATTCTTCAATTCATTTCTTAATTTTTCAAAAATGTATTACGAAAATTAAGATGTAAATGCAATATTTAACTTATTGATCGAAGTTGAAAGTGTGTAAGTGTTTTCAGGTTAATTGCATTATTGTTAATTTCATTATCACATTTTCCATTGACAGTATAAATAAATAAATAACAATTTATTATTCTTTTGAGCTAGAAATAAAAATACTACTAATTTAATTGTGTCATGATTTCTAAACCAATCCTCATTTGAAAAATGCTTCCCAGTAATTATTTAGAATCTAAAAAAGTTATAGCATTAGCCACAGTCTTAATACTTTACGACCAGTCACAATTAGCATTGAGTTATACAAATTTTAACAAAGAAAAAGAAAGCAGTAGTAGCAGTAACAATTTTGTAAGTTTTGAGGATTCCACACTGTTCCAAGAATTTGAAGAATCTTTCACAAGAAATTCCCTTGGTCCTAATAATTTAGTCAAGTGTGCATTGAAAGAAAATGCTATTTATTTCTTGCTCAAAGACTACGCTGAAAAATTAAGGAAACGGCTCATTCTTATTGAATGGTATGATTTTTATAAACTTCTCCCCAAGCGAACGATAAGTTTCAAACTGATCGTTGTTAGTTTTTGGTTATGAATGATTAAGGTATTTGGAGGATTATGAAGATAGTTCTCTCAAAGGAACTCAACACATCCCAGTATCGAATACGATGGCCATGGATAAAGGAAAGGTGGTTGCTTATCATCCTTTTATGGCTTATCGAATGGTTCGTCGTTTTAACAAAGACTTGAAGGACATTTTCCTTGACATGGAGAAGAATTATGAAAAAAGTACGAAACGGATAAGTTATTGAATACTCGAGTTTTGTTTTAAAAAATAATTGCGAAGTTGTATTAAATTGCATTTGAAAAGTTTGCTTTTGATTTACTTATTATAAAACTTTACAGACATATTGACCGATGTTTCTGAAATGGGCGTAGACGTCTTTTGGCCTACAGATAGAGATAAAGAGGAATTAGTTCTAGGACTTATAAACATTCAGCAAGTTATGGATTCTAATACAATTGAGGTAATTTCAGAGTAGTTATCATCTTTACCTAAGAATTATACCCAGTTTTTTTTAATTCAAAATGTAGTTTTTGGAAGGTCAACTTCCCTTTCTTAACCAAAAAGCACAGATTCCAGTTGGACTAAATGTTGATCAGACTTTTGAAGTTGGAGAATTTGCATTTGGACGAGGATTACTAGCTTTGTCAATTGAATGGATGTTAGCTGCTGAAAGTAAAATGGAGCAGAATCAAGGAAGTCAAGCGAAGCTTTTTGCAGTTGAACAATGGGAAATTGATGAAAAAATAAGTTTATATGCGGAAATTGTAATCTCAAAATTACTACATTATTACTATTACTGTTTTTAATTTATAATTTTTAATTTAGATTATTACTGAATCAAACTTACTTTCCAAAAATAGCATGACGATGTATGGGAATTGGATGCAATTTCACCCAATCCATCCCAAAATCTCAGAGCTCCAAGAAACCCTGATTTATTCGAGAATAAAATAAATTCTGAAGCTGAACTAATAAAAAGAGAAACTGTAAATTTCAAATTGTTCAAAGGTCGATCCGGGGAAGCGAAGAAATTCTTCTGGGCAAATTTTATGGGGTTATGCCAAGGGGAAAATTATCAGGCATTAAAAAATTAATTTACTAAAATCGTCTCCCAATTTATTTCTAAATTAACTCAAAATCTTAATTATTTTACAGCATACAAGATGGACGATTCCAAACCTAAAATGCCACTATACCGATAAATTTCATCCTTATTTTACTCTCGCACCTTTACAAGTTGAAATCTTACATGATAAACCACAAGTGATTCAAATCCATAACTTCATTAAATGGTCTTCTTCAGATGAAAACAATGTTGAAATTTCAGAAATAATTCGAAGAAAAAGAAGCATTTTAAAAAGTATAGAGTATGTAACTGGAGTATCAGCAAGAAAGGCCAAGATTCATTTGACGGTTAGAGGCATTAGTGACTTTGACAGAATCCAGGTTGAGGTAATTCGTCTTATATAATGTAGTTGGCTTATGTTTACTTTCTTAACTTAATAAAAGTATCGTTTTATTTTTAGGGAGAAAAAGACTTGCAAAATAACGTTTTTCAGATTCAGGTAAGAAATCAAATGGAAAATACAGATTTTTTTTAAAAAGCCCGATTATAATTTAATTTTAATGTTATTATTGAAACAGCTCAACTCAGACTCAGATCTGATAGGGGGACAAATAGCCTTTCCATTGTTAGGATTCGTCGCTAAACCTGAAAAAGGCTCTATTCTAATTACAAAGTACTTTAATAAACAAAAAAGATTTATTGACTTGTCTAAACTTTCATACAAAAGATGTCCGATTCTGTATGGATTTCAATATGGTAAGTTTATTATTATAACTTTATTATGAATGTGTAAAAACAATTTCTTTATTATGAATTGTTAATTTCATTTAGAAATGAACATGGAATTACATTGACCTCTTATTAAAGTCTATGAGTCAGATGTGTTCAAGAATTACTACAGTTTCTCTATATACATACTTGGTACATTATAATATGCGATTCTATCCTATTCCATGATTTGTACCACATAATTTTTTTTTCTCAGTAATAAGCAAGCAATAAAGTAATAGAAACAAAAGGTAATAAAGAACTTTAATCCGTTGAAAAGCTCCAGTTTAATTAAACGAAAAATAGTATGTAAACACTCCTTAGCTGCTATCAGCATTACAACAATGGTATTTAGAGCGACGTCCCCAATTTGGCAATCGAGGAAATTAAACTTTCCACTACAGTTAACTTTTAAAACAAACATAAAATCTAAAAAACATTTAAAATATAACAAGCATCGGAGTTTTGTAGCCATTACAATTCATGATACAGAAACTGTCAGAAAGTTTCCTCATAGTAGTTGTATAAAATAACAATAATAATAAGTGAATTTATTTTTTAAAGTGTTTTAAATGTTGTAAATTGTATCAACACTAATTATTAAAACTTAGAATTATGTATTTAAAGCATAAAATTGCACATTTTGAAATTGTAGTTACTTTTTTACTTCTAATTTGTAAAAGCATATGCTCTAACGAAGATCAAGGACAGTTTGTACCTGAGACTGATCAAAATCAAAACTTCGCTGAGCCTGAGGAAGAGCATTATGTTCTTGAAACTGATCTACATAAGGAATTCGTCGAACCAAAACCAGTGCATTATACATATTCGCCTTTTCATCTTACATTTCTTGCCAAAGTGGAAAGGCAAATTTATGATGCAATGGGACAATATGAGGAACAGTTATTACAAAGACTGCAAATTGTCCGCAGGTTTATTTACTTTTCTACAAAAGTTACAAATAGCACAAATAATTAGCATTTATGTATCAAAACTATTAACCATATCATTATTGCATTTTGTGTATCAGGTTCCGGTGGGATTACGAAGATTCAGTTCTCAATGCATTAAAAAATATTGATCCAAACACAGATGAATGGAGCCAAGCGTCTTATATGTCACTTCACATCCTTTCCTTAATTATAGAATGATTCGACGCTTTCATCTTGAGATTCGGGAGTTATATCAAAACATTTGGAAGAATGTTGAACAAGGTATGAAAAATCCCTTCATAAGTCCTCTAGTTTATTGAAGGTCACAAGGTCAACCGCATTTTTAATATTTTGCAAAATTTCAAAACATCTGTTTAAAGAGCTTTGGCAAAGTCTTGAAAAATTACGAGGAGATTACGACTGGCCATCCTTGCAGGATATGAAGGAAGTAGCCAATTTACTTAATAGACTTCAAGAAACTTACGATTTTAGGCTCGAGCAGGTTAAAACTATAAAAATGAACTTTAGCCTCTAAAACGTCTGCAAATCATACCAAATAGTCACTAAACTTAAAAGTTCTTTTAATGTTTCACCAGTTTACAGCTGGGAACTTCTACGGTATCCAAACAGGAAATACACTTACAGCAAGACATTGTTTGGATTTAGTGGAATTTTCATTAAACAAGGGTGACACCCTAGCGGCTGGGGAGTGGTTGAAAGCTGCTCGATATAAAGTCATGGTTTCTGGAGATTCTTCTATAAGTTTAGAAGAGCTTACGAATTACTGGCAGAATGTGGCTAGAGTGGTATGTTTAGCATTTATTTTATCCATGTGTTTTGAAACTAATAATTATTTTAAAATTAAAACTCGTACTTTTAGCATGGAAAGACATGGAACATTGATGATTTTAACACACCGGATATATTTCATGAAGCTAGAAGTATAATTCGAAGAGATTACGAGGACCAGAAGTTTAATAAAAATTTTGAGAATCGAATGAACAATTTTAAAGCGCTTTGTCGTGGGGAGAATATTTTGGTAAGTATAGTTTCAAAATTTAATTTAATTCAAATAAACTATAGACTTCTTTCTGAAAGTTAATTTAATACTAAAATAATTCCAGCTTCCTAGCGAAAGGTCAAACCTTTATTGTTACCTTGATTTCAAGAAAAGTCCATACTTTTATATTAACCCGCAACACGTAGAAGTTCACAGTATTGACCCAGAGATTCTTGAAATTCATGACTTTTTTGGAAATTCCCTTGCTCAAGATCTGGTGGCAAGGTCTCTTCAGAATTTAATGCTATCCAATGAGTATGACACTCCAAAGGAATTTGGATTTTTAAATACTAAAACAACATCACCAGCATGGATTTATGATCAACAACATTCCCAAAGAATAGAAAATATATATTCGAAAATTGAACACATTCTTGGGTTGAATGATAAGAACACTCGATATACAAGTGAACCTTTGCATGTGACTGCTTTCTCTGTTGGGGGACATTATGATCCTTGTGTAGAATGCGAAGGGGTAATTAAATTATAAGACAGAATTATATAACGGTTTCATTCAAAATTTCGAAATTTCGAAGTTTTAAAAAATATTGAAATTTCTAAATTTATTGGATTTCAGTGGGAGACTGAAGAGATGAAAACTCTTTTAGGGCCCAGGACTTCCTCAGTTCAACTTATGGTAAAACTTTTTATAATAATCTTTTGATCGGATTTAATTTAATTTTTGTTTCAAATACACTTTGAAATTTTGAAAACCTCAAAAAATGAATATTTAGCTAGAAACTGTGGGACTCGGTGGGGAGACAGTATTTCCCTTGTTAGGAATTTCAATACAATCAAAGAAAGGATCCGTTTTGATTTTTAACAATTATCTTAAAACTGGAAACTTGGATAAAAGGCTTTTGCGCGGAAGTTGTCCCGTGCTCACGGGTAATGATTAACTTTTGTACAAAATTAACCAGTCATTTACTTTAGAAAGCTAAATATTATCGTTAATTGTACATTAAATAGTTTTTCTTGTTTTTTTTCAGGTCACAAGTGCGTTGTCACAAAATTCATTCATACAATAACAAGCACTCCAACCCCAACCAACTAATTTTATATAGAGATTTTAAAATTCTATAATATACTTATAAAAACATTGTTTTGAGTTTTTAATTCAAATTTCAAATTCATTTTTAAAGATACATTTAAACAATAGCTTTTTATATAACTCTAACTATTTACACTTTAAACTAAATAAAATTTTAAGATCATTTTTTTTAGCAGTAAGTCTTCTTCTTTATTTAGAATCGACTTGATTAATCATTCGGGTCAGAGTTTAATGACTATCATTGTTGCGAGGTCGACATGTATGAAAAACTTTTTATGTTTTTTCTATTTGGAAACAAATTGGCTAACCTGATTCTCAGAGATGAAAAATTACATACAAGTAATTTTTTATCTCAACCATTCAGATTCTTAATGGTAATTTCCACCAGGACAATCCTTCGGGTTTTCATTCATTTTATATGTTATTGCTCTTTGCAGATTGTAAAACATAATGCAAATGCTAACATTTCCAAGAAATGTTTTCAATTGTATTGAGGAGATTGAGATGAAATGCGGAAGTGAATTCTATATGATACTTATGTGACGTGTTTAAAAACAATTGGTGCTGATTACGATATTAGTAAAAAGCTTTTCCAGTATGTATTATTTTCATTCAATTACACTTTTCTGACTCTGAAAAGAATCGGTCTAGATTTTTGAGGAAGTAGTAAGAGCTAATATTTCAAATTGTTATTTAAAAAAAACGATTTAAATTTAAACAGCGATATTCTTCATGGAGCTACATTACACAAAACCATTTTCAAAACTACATTAATTTTATTAATTCAGTTTACATTTTTACCTATAGTTTATATAATTATTATGCAAGGGATTTATCATTAAAAAAAATATTAATCAGTGGTTGAGTGGTATATCTTCTGTTTACGTTGTTGGTGGAATAAATTAAAAGCTTGTAACGTTGCAACGGTAAGGATTGACAGTTGTGGAATTCTTAGACGAACTTTCAAAGTCTTAATCCCATTGCAAAAGCTTTCCAAGAATTCCGATTTCGGTAAATTTTAATATCTTTCAGCTTTGACAGTGGTTGTGTTTATAGTTTTCGCTTTAGTATTGAGAAACTTTAATTGCTTACTTATGCAGGCTTAATTTAATAAGCAAGAGGGGTTTTGTTTTAATTAAAAACTACCTCATTAGTGAAGTGAGGCATCAGTCTCTGAATAATCCGAATCACACACACAGACAGATTTATCACAAAGTCACAAAATCAGTCAGTTGTGACTGTGACTCAAAAGAATACACACAATCAACAAACGGTACATTATCTTAATTAAAACTTTCAAAACGTTAGAACAGAATTCTTTCATTTAAAAGTTACAAGTTAAAAAGCACAGAAATGAGCAACTCAAAAAAGTGTATTTTTTGCGGAAATCAATTTCTTGACGGGACATGCTTTAATCATAAACAACCTTGGAGTGATAAATCTATAAATTCATTCTGTGACATTTTTTTCAAAGCGACTCAAAGTACGGATATCACTAAAATCGATAACTTTAAAGCATTGCTGCGTCATGAGTCCTTCTGCAATAATTGTAAAACAAGAATATGTGATATCGATTTGATGGTAGTAACAATGCATCGCTTTTGCTTTCATCTTGCAAATATGTTCAGAAAAGTAATAGGTGATATTTCAGAAAATCATCAAAAGTCAGTGTTATCTGGATTAAGTTCTACAGTAAAACAAAAAGAGAAGGATTTTCCAAACCCATCGACATATGATGAAAAACTCCATCAGATCTTTATTGGTAAAAAACAATTACTTTTTTTTAATTCTAACCAAATATTTCAAAATAATTAATTGACATTTGATTACATTCATTGTCACAGCTCTAAAAGAAGCCGAGGCTCAAAAAATAGCTTCGACGATATCAAGAAGGTTGCAGTCCCGGAATTGTCCTCAAAATCCAGCTGCCAGTGATTTTGATAGTAAAAAAACTCAAAGTAAAATTATTTTTAGATTTAAAGACTTAAAATTATCCATTTAAAACTAATTAAAACTAACAGTCTCTTTTGATGGTAAAAAACTACTTAATACATTCTTTAAACGCAAAACAGTATTTGTTTGTTTGAAACACTAAATTAGTTGTTCATATTTGATTGAAGGTCTAAACGCAACTGAAGTTCAAATGCCATCATCACCAACAAGATTACTGAAGCGTCCTTTGAATGAAGCTGCCGTAATTGATTTTGACACAAGTGGTGATACCAAAAAGACTCTGACATCGTCTACAGACCTTGGAGAGTGTTGTGTCAGAAAAAAGATGAAGTTAGGGGAAGAATCAGATGGAAAAAATGATTTAGAGTCGGATGAGTCTGACGAAGAACATAGTTTAGAGTCGGATGAATCTGACGAAGAACATAGTTCAGAGTCGGATGAGTCTGACGAAGAACATAGTTCAGAGTCGGATGAGTCTGACGAAGAACATAGTTTAGAGTCGGATGCATCAAATAAAGAAAATAATTTACAGCCGAATAAATCGGATAAACAAAATAGTTTAAAACCGGGTGAATCATGTGAAGATAATAAATTAGAGCCGGATAAACAACACAGGTTATAGGCTTTTTTGAATTTGTCATTTATTATCAACATAATTTCCGATTCAGTCCAATAATTAAGAGTCTCCTATCATCAAAGTTAGCCTAATATTAAGAAGTATGCCTAAAACGATTACAATACTGTTTCTAAATTTGTGTAATTCATTACTTTTTTTATAATGCCTTTTTTTTAGCTGCCAAGAATCCAAAATGCGTCCGGTGCCAACTTTTTTTATAAAAAAAGTTTCCAACTTTTGGTGGCAGCTAGTAGCCACCGGATCGGATAATAGCTCCACCGGAAAAACCGATCCAATGCAGATGTCAAAGGTTCAAAAAGAACTTTTGGAAAATATTGAAATTGAGAATCAAAACCACCTTCGACTTGAATTCCTTATCAAAGAAACTGCCCCTTCTTGCCTTCGTAAATTATTTTACTCTGAATGGAAGAGACATGCAACTGAAACTAGTAATGAACAATCAGACTGGAAAAACAATGCTGAAAGCGGGTCAGAGTTTATCAAAGGGATAGGCACAAAATTGTACAAATCTTCTGCAACGAATCGCAACCGCAAGGAAAATTTGGAAAGTGGAAATATCAATCTTTGGGACTTGCCGTTGTTAGCAGATGCTCTCAAGACACTTCTAACCAAAAAGAATAATACATTAGATAGATTGAAAAACGTTCGCAACGAGCTTGTACATTTAGGAAGTATTCAAGTTTCAAATGAATCATTTAATCGAATGTGGGACAACGCTTCAGATGCTTTGATCTCCTTAGGTATCTCTCAGGATATCTTAGACGCTTCTAAAGCCGTCAGTTTCAACATGAACGTGCCCCAGATTCTAAAAACGCTATTGGCGTAAAAGAATTCGAATCAAAAGAAATAAATGCAAAAAAGATATTGGAAATCAACTTTATAAACATTTTATACTTTTTTGCCTCTTGGAAACTCTGAAAAGAATCGAGCTGGATTTTTGAGGCAGCAGTAGAGAGTGTAATAAAAAACTAAATAATTAAAATTGTTTGGAACTTCCAACGTTATTTTAAAAATATTGAAAACAATTTAATATTCTTCATGAAGCTAAATTTTAAAAGAATTTTCAAAACTATTTTCATTTTATTGAATCACCTTGTATTTTTATTCACTGTTCATGTTCATGTTTCGTATAATATTGATTATCATTTACATACATATTATTGTTTGAGTTTCTCGTGTAAAAAAACAAAATGAAAATGTGAGATTTAAGGTGAAAAAAGCATGTAAATCTACTAAATATAAAATATAAAAATTAGTTATTTTAATTCCTTGCCTTGCTGAAAAAGGGACTTTTTTGCATAATTATTTTGATAGGTATTTATCATAAAAAAATATTAATCATGTTTACGTCGTTGGTAGAGGAAGGGTGGAGTAAAATTCAAAGCTTGCACAACGTTTCAACGTTAAGGATTGACAGTTGTGGAATTCTTAAAACAACTTCAACGTCTTTTAATCCCACCGCAATGGCTTTCCAAGAATTTAGATTTTGGTTGGTTTCAAGATCTTTCAGCTTTGATAGCAGTTTTTAAAAAGTTTTGGCTGTTAGATTAATAAACCATAATTTCTTAATTATGCATTGCGCAGCAGGTTTAATTTAATAAGCAAGAGACCAGAGGGGGTTTTTATTAAAAAATTTTTCATTGGTACTGTGAGGCCTAGAGAAGTGTGTCTGAGTTATCCGAATTTGGAGACATATTCATCACACATCACAAAGTCAACATCAGTCAGTACTCAGTTGTGACACTTTTTCTAGAGGCAACAAACTGTACATTTCAAAACGTTAGAACAGCACACAGCATTCTTTCATTTAAAAGTTGCAAGTTAAAAGCTTAAAAATGAGCTTGTCAAAAAAATGTATTTTATGCGGAAACCAATTACTTGACGGGACATACTTGGGAAATATTCAAACTTGGAGTGATAATGATAAATCTATAAATTTCTTCTGTGATGTTCTTTTCAAAACGGAACAAAATACGGATAACACCGGAATCGATAACCTTAAAACATTGCTGCGTCATGAGTCCTACTGCATCAATTGTAAACAAAGAATTTGTGATATCGTCTTCGCTTTTAGAGAGATTCAACGCTTAGACTCTCAACTTAAAAAGTTGACCATTAAAGTAACGAGTGATATTTCAGAAAATCATCAAAAATCAGATTTATCTGGATTAAGTTCTACAGCAAAACAAAGAGAGAAGGATTTTCCAAACCAATTATCATATGATGAAAAAGTCCAACGAATCTTTAATGGTAAAAAACAATTATTTTTTTAATTCATACAAATTGTTTCAAAATAATTATTTGTCATTTAATTGCATTCATTGTTGCAGCTCTAAACGTAGCCCAGGTTCAACATACATCTTCGCCGATATCAACATGATTACGATCATCAAAGCGTCCTCAGATTCCAGATGCCACTGATTTTGATGGTAAAATCTACTCAATAAAACTATTTTAAGAACTCAAAACACAAAAATAGTTGTTTATTTTAAATGAAGGTCTAAACGCAACCGAAGTTCAAAATCCATCATCACCAATATCAACAAGATTGCGGAAGCGTCCTCATTTGAATGAAGCTGCCGTAATTGATTTTGACCCACATGGTGATACCAAAGTAATACTGACATCGTCCACAGATCTTGAAGAGTTTTTTACTATTAAGAAGATTAAGAAAGAGGATGAATCGGATGAAGTAAATAATTCAGATCCGGATGAATACAATGAAAATAATAATTTAGAGCCGAATGAGTCGGATGAGGAAAATAATTCAGAGCCGAATAAACAACACAGGTAATAGGTTTTTTGTCTCTGTCATTTATTCTTAACAAAATTTCCGATTCAGTCCAGTAATTACTAGTCTCCTATCATCGGAGACAGTTAAAGTTAGCCTAATATTAAGAAGTATGCCTAAAACGATTACAATACTGTTTCTAAACTTGTGTTATTCAGTACTTAATTTATTATTCCTTTTAGCTGCCAAGAATCCAAAGTGAGTCCAAAGCAGATGACGCAAAACTGGCTTTTAGACAGTAGTGGGATTGAGACGCAAAACTACCTTCGACTTGTATACCTTATCATAGAAACAGCCCCTATCTGCCTTCGTAAATTATTTTACTCTGAATGGAAGAGGCGTGAAACTGAAACTGGAATTAAAAAATCAGACTGGAAAAACAATGCTAAAAGCGGGTCAGAGCTTATCAAAGGGATAGGCAAAAAATTGTACAAATATTCTGCAACGAATCACAAGGAAAACATCCATCTATAGATTTTTGGAAAGAAGTGCAGTATTTTGACCCGCGCAAGGCTTGTCAGTTTGCTAATGGAAACATGACCAAAAAATTACCGGAGTCTTTGAGAAAAATCATAAACAATGCGATTTTAGATTCCGAAATCCTAAAATATAAA
>JAQGAA010002660.1:0-12233 GCA_034696425.1 Isotoma viridis | reverse complement strand
GTAATATATTATGACTTATACACGTAAAACTTAAAAGTACTTTAAATATACTTATGAACGGAGATAGCTTATAATATTATCTCTAGTTACTGATAGTTACAGTGACAAGAGGAGTCAGAATAGTCAGATATTTTAACATATGGTGAACAGTTCTTTTGGAAAAGCCATCGCAATTGAAATCAGTATCAGGAGTACCAGTAATAATATCACACACAAACTACCATGTTTTGTTGTAAGAGACAAGCGACGACGATATAAATACATAAAGCTTTTAACTGAATATAAAAATATAAACTGTTCTTCATTACAGTGTAAACTGTGCATTTCCGAAACGAAATAAAAAGCCGTAGTAGTAGGCATGAATAGCCGTGACAGAAGAACCAGTTGTACCTTATAATGTACATACACCAATCTCGGCTACTTAAATGCTATCTTGGTCTTTTGCCGCAAACTGTTTGCCAAGTTATTTTCACTGTATAAGAATTATCTATGTGTGTAATTGTAACATCCTTAAATCTATTTTAAAGTGATGCATGCAAACTTGCTTTAATTTTTAAATATCTCTTCAATTGCATATTGCCCGAAAAGTAATACCTTAATTTGGTTCATTATTATTATACCCCCATACATCTTTGCTATTTCAATTTTATTAACAGTAACTGGTACTCCTGATTTCATGCTTTTCATCTGATTTGGTTATTTCCTTCTTAAATCTCATGAAACATTTCATTCATGAAAATATTATAGGTATGAATTTTAGGATAGAATTATTATATCAATCTAATAAGTATCCGTATGTTGAGATTTTCATAGGGTAATTTTATTCAAACCGAGTTTGTAATTTCTGCACCCACCGACCTACTGGTTTCACATTGCATGTGTAATGTGAAAACAATTACTATGTAAATTAGAAACACTTTTATTGGTAAAGTGTGATTCAAATGCAGTCTTCTTACCACGAACTAGTCAGTTGTTGCTACATGTTATATAGTATACATAATTTTTTAGGATTATATATTATAATACTTAGGAATATGTTGTGGAAGTATATATATAGTAGCTAAATGAAGTAATTTTTAAATTCATACCAGCTGAAGTGTGAAATTAAGATTGTTGTGTGTTTATAATACAACCCATTGTTTAATTGTAAGGTAAGATGCATAGGGTTAATAGGGAAATACTTCAAGGGGAGATTGACAGATACAGATAACATTAATCCGTAGTAGATGGTAGGCTTGTGTGATTTCATAAGATTTTAGTTAGGAAATTGTCAGCACAAAAAAGTCTAAGGATTATTATTATTATACCTCTATCTCTTTCAACTAGGAATTCTGCTCCATTTACAGGAAGCTGTTACCTAAAAAACCCCCCCTGTGACCTCACAATCACTCTTCTCTATTGATGGGTGCTATTGCTCAGCTCATGTCCATTATTCTCTTATCCTTAATTTTTTTTAAAATATTTTAAAGTTTTTCTTAACAAATTTTTTAAGTAATTTTTTTTTCATATTTTAACCAAAAAATATATTGTTGCCATTATTATACTGTCTTTGACATAATGTACAATCAGTTCCCAAAAAAGAGTTGGCAAATTTTAACTTCGCACATCAGAAAGAGCAATCAAACTAAAAATAATTAAAGTAATATTTAATTTGCTTTGTAAGAAAAAATAACTTATTTTTTATTAAATTTCTAAATCAAGCTGAAACTTTAAAGTGCTTCTTCTGTCAGTATTTAATAACAGTGAATTGAATCACAGATTGGATTGTTTTTAAACTTTTGAATTTTAATTACTACTATATCCTATTATTTTACGGACAAACTTATGTTATCCTAACATATCAATATCAAATTTAATCGAAGCTTTATTTTATTATTCATTCCTTAATGAGCGAAATCAAATTCTTAAAAAAAAGAGTGTCGCGAAAACTACAAACGCATAAAGATATCTTTGTAATCCTCAATACGAGGTCATAATTACTCATAATATTATGAAAGATACAAAACTAAAGAAAAACTCTATCTAATGAATATAATAATTTAATATATTGTTCAGAATCAGGTGCAGATATTGTTACCAAATCTTCAATGGTGTACGAAATATATCTTCTAGAATCATCATAATAATATAATTGCAGGTCGCATAAAAGACTGCCTTTTTCCACGTTGTTTGTACACAGCGACTTGAAAACATTATACTGACTTAAGATTAGATCTAATATTTAATTGATTATTATTATTACTTAATATTTACTATTACTTAATATTTACTATTATTGTAAGGAAACGTAATTAAGGCAGAAAACGTCTTCTCATAGAAATGCATAGAATTAGTATTACCATATTATTATTATCAAGATTATAAAAATTACTGTTGAAGATAACCGATTTTTTAGAATTGTTTATAAGTAAAAATGATAATGATAAACTATAAAATGTGGAGGTAACTTTATATATGAGCTAGATATTAATAAAACCGTTATCAGGTATCGTTAAAAGTTATTACAATATAATATTTAAATATAAAAATACATACCGAGTAAGGACTCATGGCAATAATAATTTAATAGTTGACGTAATTTGTTGTGGAGCAGTACACAGTGGTATTGGTTGAACTGTTCCTTGTATGTGATGAGAGGAAAAGACAAGTGGAGTAATAAAAAAAAATATTTAAAAAAACTATATTGAACTAATGCACACTTTAATAATTTTCTTATTCTTATTCCCACCATTATATTATTGAATGCATTTTGTATCCATTCTTTGTAACAAGTCCATAAAGGGCAATAAAAATAACCCATAAGAGTAAATCTAAAAATTAATTATCTTTTCATAAATTAAGTCCCATTACTAACTCATTGTCAGTGTTAAAAGCAAAGTCAGAGAAACAAACCTTATTTATTTTTAAAGGAAAGGTATATAAACTTTTTGTAGCTAAAATTGATAGAATAATTTTGGCAGCTTTTTTGAGAGTCCCTGTCTCATATATTTTTTTGAAGCAATGAGTGGGCCATTATTGAATACAGTAGTTCGCTAAGGCTTTGTTCTTTCCTTTTAAAACGGTATGCAGTGTGGAGTGTCTTTATTTAGTTGTTTTTTATCTTCTCTTGGAGCATATTTTTTATTATTCTTATGTGATCTTTATTGACAGCTGTCAGTCAAGTCAAGCTACTTTGAAAACAGTTGTTATTCATAACTTTTATATTGTATGATTTTTTATGAAAGTATTTCCTTTGCATAGTCAGTGGAAGCGGTGAGCATACAAAATATAATAATAAATTATAATAATTTTCAATGACTATTGGACAATGTACAAAAACTACCCTATTTGTATTAGCAGAAATGTTGTAGGATTCAGTAAGAGAGAGACAGAGACAGAGAGGCTCTTCTTCCAATGAATCGAATGCAATCTTCTACTCTGCCTTGTGGCAAGGCTCAACTTTTTAGCAACCAAGAAAAATCAGGTCTGTTGATTTTCAGATCCTTCTAATTGTTTCGTATCCAATGATGGAAGAAATGTCTGTAGTGGAGTGATAAAAATGACTAATACTTATAATGAAAACAAAAAGTATTGATTAGTTTTAATAATTTCTTTCAAATAATAAAAGTTCTAAAGAATCCAGTCGACTTTGCTTCTGAAAAAGTAGGATAAAGTACTAGTCGACTGTTTGTTTAAAGAAGATTTCTCACTTCTTGTTTCTTCGAGACTTTAGCTTTGATGATGATTTCTCCCTGATCATGGTAAAAGGATTTAATTCCATTAGTTAGGTGGAGAAAGGGGCGGATTAACCCCATATTTTAGAATTACTGAAGATATGCAGCTGACATGTTGATGATGATGGTCGATGGTGGTTGTAATTTAATTAACGTTTTTGTCACTCCCTAGGAATTTCCGAAGTCCTTGGTTCCTAGTTTAAGAAGCGATCGCATCTATTAATCCTTATCTGTGATCTTATAGCTAGAGCTGCTAGAGATTTTATGTTTGTAAATCTAGATGGTTTTGTCCTGTACCATAATATTATGTTATATTATTGGTTTAGAAGCAACAGCAAGACTCATCAAAGAGTGACTAGAGCTAGACTTACTTACGACTTATCATTATTAGCATTAATTAGTAAACTACCTATCAGTACATAATATATATGCGTATTAAAATCTAGTAGGTGGTGGTATTTAGTAGTTTGTAGTCTAATTACCGTTCAAACTTACTTCTTTAACTTCTTTGACTGAACTTTGAGTGATGTACTAGATATTATTATTAGTCTTAATAAATTATAGTGATAAGTATTAGGTTGATCGGTAGTTTAGATGATTAGTCGTGGTCTCTTTTGTCTAACAGTAATTACTATATTCCAGCTTGGTGGTTCTTTCTTAATGCTCTTAATTGTATTCTGGTCTGGTCATTATCTATGTCTATATACATATATACTTATTAGTTTAACAAGTATGATAAATACTTTTAGTTTTAGTGTGTTTGTGCATTTATTAAGTCACTACTTACAACTTTACAACAGCAGCCAGCAAACTGAAATTTCAGCATAAGTAGCTTTATTATTTTACCTTGTATTCTTCCTCGTAACGGATCTAGATGATTCCCTTTGATCAGTTTAGTAACTTTTGAATAAGCTCTCTCCATATATGTGTCGGGTTGCATTCTTACCTAGCTACACGAATTTGAAGTAACTTAATCCTAGTGTGTATCTCAATTATATGAAATATATATTATAAACCAAAATCAACTTTCCATAAAATTTTACTATTAAGGTTTTTAAGGGTGCATTCCCAAAGTATCTATTTTGAAAGTGTGTGTAGTATTTTGTCAGATTATTTGTGTGCTTTCAATATTTCATCCACATTTCATTACATGATACGATACAGATGCTCATTTAGCACGTTTTCCCGATAACTATCTATAACAAAGATTTAGGAAAGCACAGTGTCATGTAATAATTAGAAGGATTATTAGGTTGATCAATTATTTTGAGTTAATTGCATAGCTACTATGAATTATTTCCTGGCTACTACTATCTTCAAGTCCAAACCTTATTAAAAGATTATACAAATAGATAATAGTATAATCCTAATAATATTTAGTTCAATATTTTGTAGACAAGAAGCACAGTATATGCCACATCACAGTACATGGATGTTATTTCTACGGATTGTTGCACACAACCTACTAAAATTAGTATGAGATGAGTCATCCATTATGCTCTGTCAGAATTCAGTTCCACATTGAGTCGACCTAAATTCCATATTGTGTTCGGCTCTACTAATTAGCCCAGCAAATCCTAAGGCGTCCTGGTTTCATATGTACAAGAGAGCTCTCAAACATGTTACTAAATTGATCAAAAATGGCCAGAGGTACTTAACTACTTCTGATGATGATGATGATGGATATAATACAGAGACAGACTGAGAGAAAATGTCTAAAGACAAGTATTATCTACAATTCTGTCAAGTCCTTAGTAATATATCTCTCTCTCTCTCTCTCTTCTGTACAAAACTTAAGTCAAAGTGTACTATCCTCTTACATCGTCCTCATAAGTAAGAAAATAACCCCTGGCCATAATAATGCAGACAGTCATAAGCCGTAATTCCATTTTGGCTGGAATGCTTTCTCCACAGGAAATCTTAGACAGTATAATATAATAGTAATAATAGTATGTAGATAGATACGTGATTCCGTGATGATGAAAAATATTTTGTTAATAGCACCCATCATGGAAAAATCATTTTTCCCGTACCACTAACAAATTTAGAAGTATTTCACTGTCTCTATATAGATTAGAATTTCCTTAAACTAATTATATTACTATAAACCTTAGCTGGATATAAGCAACTCTAACTTTCAGAGAGTGAAAGTGCAGTACATACACATATATCTTAGTCAGTAAAACTTTTATAAATACATAAATAGTTCTAGTTTTACTATTGCGTAATAGTATCCGTTTATTAGAATCGTGTCGTGTAGCATATTATTATTATTATTATTACTATTTATAGTATAGTGCAAAACCATCTTCTAACTACTAAAACACGCAGAGTATACCTTAACGGTGCATATTATCTAATATAATACCATACATGTACATGTACGTGTACAATGCGTACATAATTAGACATTGGATTAGATTAGCTGAATAATAGTTATATTTATTGGTGAATGTGTCATACACACAGGATCCATTTTAGACCACTACATTATTATATTTAGATTTTAGAAGTATTTGTAGATCGATAGTAGTAAGTTTGTGCAAAAGTCAAAGAAGACTTGTGTTAGATACATATAGACTTTCATATAACGACTTTCTCTCGGCTTTATTGTCAGGGAAAGTCTTAAGATAGTTTTAGAAGAGTTAGAAAAACATTTGATTTTTATTCTTTAAGTAGTTTCCATTTTTGTTTAATTTGTTTATTTTAATTAGTTTTTATTTTAATTTAGTTTATCATCGTAATTAGGTGTTTAGTTTATTTTTGAGAATGGCTTATACACCTTTACATTTACATGCTAAATAGCTAATTTTAAAATACTAATTTGATGAGTGAAATGAATGCAAGTGCTGAGCTTTATGTGCTACTGTATATGTTTTGTTATAAGTGTGATTGTGTTTCTGCCATATGTAGGTGGTAGTATATGTAGTACCTAAATCGTAGTAGTAGTGATACGATATTGATGCCTCTAACTGATGATAAATAAACAATAGTAATGATTTTATTATTAGTCAGTGGGATTTTTATTATAATGGATAATAATAATATATAGCTAGTGTTATAGGTAATACAACTTGATTACATAATGCGGGTAGTATCCGATTCGGAGTTTATAAATCATTCGTACCGTATCTACTAATATTATGTGTGTCAAAATATCGATGAAATCTTGCTGAAAATAAGCCTTCGTCTTTTCATAGTAATATATTATTATGTGTCTTGTGTTAATACTCTGTGATATTTATCAGTGCTGTACTCTCTATAGATGAGAATGTAATGTCTGCTATGATTGTATGTATGTTCGTATCAAGTAGTTCAAGTAGAAAGCGTTTAATAAAATGTGGCTTGTTTTTGTTTCCAATGTCATTGTGTGTGATGATAACATATCCTGAAAATGATCCACTTATATGGATGTGGATGGAGGATGCAGTTGAAATCATGAACTTTGCTTGTTTCTTTTACAGGGTTCCCGAATTATGGTTATTTTCCGGCAGCACCAGCTGTGCCTACAGCAACTACCAACGCTGCTGATAGAGCCAATATTGCTGCAGCGGCTACGGGATATTACGACTACGCAGCTGCACAAGTAATTTACAGTTTTTTAAAAAATATCTCTTATCTCATCCTAAGCACATTTAATTCCAGCCTTATATGTTTTTACTTACTATTTACTATCACCCCAACCATCACCATCACTATTATTACGTCTGTCTTAACTGAAGTGAATTCTTTTGCTTCTAAATGTTTGTATAAAAACTAAAAACCGCTTCTTAAATCGTACCAACATATCGATGCATTCTTTTTACAAAGAGGCTTTTTAACACGAATATGAGTATACTAAATTGCACTCCGAAAAAGCTCAAAGGGCCTTGAGTTGAGCCTCTAGGGTGGTGGTGATGGTGGAGTGAATCTACTTATTACTCCCTACTCCTTACCATCACTTACTTACATCAACCAAACTTAAAGCACCTTTCTCCACTTTCTCCTAATATTCTTAATTATATACCTTAACCTTTACCACAATACATCAATCTACCTTACAGCAGCTATATCACATCGCAGTTCGCTAAAGTGTAGCTTCAAGAAATATATAATTTTGTACAATATTGATTGCCAATTTCGGATTCCCAGCCAAAACATAACCAGGGTATCCATTTTTAACGTACACAATATTATAGACATTTATTGTAATGAAATGAAACTTTTTATGAAGAAAATGGACAGTCATAGTCAAAATTCATTTTGGTCTATCTCTTTGTCTCTATAATGTTTTTGAATTATTAAAATTTACATAATACAATTATTTAATACAATTTACTTATACAATTTACTTATTTACTTTACAAGTACTATACACAATATAATTACTATACGCCAGTTGAATACTCGAAATTCTATCGTTAAATCTAAATCTAATAGCTTGTTTAATTCTAAACCAGGCTAATATACCTTAATAATATACCTAAAACACTTTCACCACCTAGCCAAAGTTTATGATTTGGATCAAACTGAAAATAATCTTATTCTATATAATTACTATTATACATCCAATACATTATATGTTTGTTCCGTTATCCTTTGAATATCCCTGCTCAGAGTGAGAATTTAAATTGAAAAGAAAATCTAATACCTATCTGATTGTGAGTTTGTGAGTGGTGCTCATTGAGATTTTGACAATATGGGTGTAGAGCTGCAAAGGCCAAATGAACGCGACTTCGTTGCTGGAGAAAGCACCAGCATCTCAGATCTCAGCTCAAAATTGGCTTGAAGGAGTTATTGGCGAAGATATTTTGCACATTGTCAAGTCTATTTCTATATCCCGAGGATTGGTGAAATAATTATGACCACTACTACTAACTACTATAAACTATAATCATAAACCCACCCTAGTCACTGATTTACACCTGTCCAAACATTTTATGAATCATCTTCCCCATCTTTCACACACACTCTCTCTCTCTTCTTCAAACTATCTAGCTTTTACTATATATTCTGTGACTGATTGTGTACTCTACTATTTTTAAAATTAACAACTACTTAATCAACTTCTACCTCTCTACGTCGACTTCTCTAAAAACTATCAGTATCAGTAATTTCTTTCTTCCTGTGGCCATGTACAAGCATTATTGCCAGCATGAGTCGGAGTGTCTGCTTTGAATGCAAATTATATATCGTATTTACATACACAAACCAAAAATGACCCGATCGCTATGCGATCCAGCAAAATGTGTACGTGCATAATAATCCAGTTCCCATCTCTAATTATGTCTACCTGCTGAACTGTCCTCTTGAATGTGCTGTGGCTTTAATGTTGGTTTCACTTCAAAAGAAACAAAACTATATGATATTGTAAGCATTATTACATGTGTACTTAATGACTTTGTTCGTCATAATTACTAAGAATATTACTATTGTGTATGTGTGTGTGTGACTTGTTCAAAGTGTGCTTGTATATGCTATCTCTCTATATATATGTCTCATTGTATTTCCATTCAAAGGAATTGGTGAGTGAGTGCGAGAATGTTGATTTAGAAAGTACTTAAGCATCTTATAAGGGATAAAAATAGATGCCTATATGCTTGAATACAATGGACTAGTATTTTGAAGAGCTGCTGTGATAAAACACAAGGGACTCTGAATGTGTTTGACAGTCTCATTTTGCTTTCTATGAAATACGTCTTTACCACCAGGACTATTTCTACTGACGTGGGGTCCACGTTCCTCTATAATATGATGTAACTTAACTACTACGCTACTTATAATAATGCTCCATTTCTATGGCTCCAACTACTACAATCCTGTGCTCTTATTACTACAAACTATATTATATATAACGTGATATATATATATATTTAGTAGTCTTTGCCTTGTCATGTTCAATATTAACAAACCAGCTTCTCGGTACCAAACTCACCGATAATAGAGAAAATATCTAGTTTCACTAAGACTGAAAAGGGCAACACATGAGATGCCAGGAAAGCAAATCCGTCTCAATTGGAACAGCACCAGAGAGAGAGAGAAATCTACAGAGAAAAAAAAAGTTATACTCATGTGAAAAATGAATGTTTCCTCTATAACTGGTATGGCACCTTATTATATCGAGAAAATCGAGATTACTATTACTAATAAGCAGAGACTTTACCGATAGGTGCAATTTAAGCGTTGTATTTAGAGCGTTGAAAGTACATGTGTATCAAATATTTAATCTTATTGAAAAAAATAAGTGACAAATGAAAAGACAAAATAATGTATCAATTAAAACTTTTTGTTATTGCTACTACTGGTTTGCTGTAAGTTGAAATGGGTTATTGTAGGGAAATTCACCTCCTTGTTTGACTATGATCCCTACACTATTTCCTCATGTGCGTTGGGATGAGTATGATGATGATGAAGTACACATTTATATTTACGTCTGAAACATGTGCTCTTTTTGACTTTTTAAATCTTATCCGGTAGTTATTGGGATTGCAGGCAGGTCTACGGAACGAAGGTGGAGGAAACGCTGGAAACTCACCACTAACTCGAGATGCATCCGGTCGTCCAACGCAGCGTAAGTTTTGAATTTATTTTTATTTTATTTTTAGAATTTCAGTACAAAGTCTGGGGCAGTTCAGTTGCATTACAAAAAAAATTATCGACTTAATTTGTTCCTTAAACTTTAATTAATTTGGTAACGTTGTGGTTGGGTGAAATCGCATTTCCCTATTTATATTAAAGAGACATTTCATTGTGTATCTTATGTGAGTTTTAAAAAGTTTGCAGGAAGTATATAAAAGGAAGTTATTTAAATTCTTCACGTAATTTGCATAAATAGGAAATTTTAAAACAACAGAAAGTAAATACCCAAAGTAGAAAGGTAAAAAGAGTAGTGTGAGGACATTTCATCCAAGAAAATTGTGTTACTTAAAATTAGTTGGAAACTTTGTAACATTTCCTGAGAAAGCCGTGTAGGTTATTGCTCGTTTCTGAAATAACTTTCTATGTATTTGTCTATCTGTCAGCAGAAAAGTTTTTATTTCAGGTTGCTTTATTTTCTAATGTTGATGAGAAAACCTACGTAAGCATAAGAATGAACGTGGGAGTTAATAAATTGCTGTACCGCACGAGGTTGATGCATATCTGGCGAGACTTTTACTTTACAATAATCTCATCTTGACGGGTTCTATACAATGTAGGAAAATAATTTTTACCACTTTTATAGAATGTATCAGAAAGAGAACTTAACTATTAATATTCCCATTAACGAGAAAAAAGTATTAACACCAACGCTGTAATTATTCTACATAGTAGTAATAATAATAGTAGTAACAACAAAACGACCGTAAGAGATACTACTACACACAATTTGTACTTGTATATTGAACATCGGCATTGCAGATCGTAGACCTTGCCAACAATCCCTCATATCATTTTGTTTCGGAGTTTTATTTCAGTAACATCGTCATAGAATGGAATAAATGACACTGACACAGAGTGTACTTATACAGTCACAGTCACAGTTTACAAAGAAGTAGCTTTTGCTTTTGTATGACAGCGAAGAATTAAAGTCGTTTAAATAAAGTTAGGTAACTAAACATAAAGCAAGTCATATCTATGCATAGAGTTCGATTGGAATCCAGTTGTTTTTTAGTAATTACAACCATCTGGTTCTCCTCTCTTGTCTAGAGGAAGATTATAATATTATGTCTTTGCTATTTTACTACATAGGGATACTTAGAACACAGATCGAAATGACATGACACTGCATGAAATTTTACCGACGGCAACCAAACCGTAGACAATGGTATTTAGAGTTTAATTTAAAATGTATAACAACAGATTAATGTAGTTTGCATCCATCCAGCCATAGCAAGCCAGTAGTAGTAGCAGTATTGAGTCTGGTGAAAGTAGTTGCAAGCAAGAGGTATATTGTACAAATAGTAAGTACACGTAGCAGCTGTCACCTGCGTATCCATTTTCTAAATGTGTACATGTGTACTCCTGTAATTTTATCATTTCTCCATCCACCACCCACCAGCTTCAGAAAGAGCAGTAGCCAAAAATACAAATAGTTTCCACATGTTGTCCAATTTGTAATTATAATCAAAATTCCAAGTATGATTAGAAATTTTTTTATTTGATATTTGTCTCTGTCTTTGCAGTGGAACTACCTAACGGGCAGCTAACTCCTAATAACAATACTCCGTTGTTAACTCAGGCATTATCAGGTATGTATTGTACGTATTAGAGTTTTTGCAACTTTCACTTTCTCCCTATGCCCCACTTCATGCCATTTAGGCTTTTATAACAATTTGTACAATATTAAGTTACAAACAATCTAGTTCTGTTTCCATTTTTTTAATTCAAATCTAATACTTACTCTTGGCTTACATACCTGCATCATATTTTTATAAAATGAATTCATAAACTATTACAGATTTAGTTAGTACAGTAGAAAATTAACTTTGACGGTGATGCAGGAGCACCGAACCCACCTCCTGGGTAGTTGCCTATAACTAAAAAAATGTAAAAATTTTATTT
>JAQGAA010002659.1:0-12235 GCA_034696425.1 Isotoma viridis | reverse complement strand
TCTGCTTGTCTACAACTGACAATGAGAATGACTGTTCAAAAGTGCTCACACTAAACGTATATTCACTATCACTATTATTGTATTAAAAAATATTTATCTAACCTTGAAAATTGATAAGTACAAAAAACTACTCAAAAAATTTCGGAGGAGATAGACAGACCACGCCAGTCCGAGCACAATACCGATGTAATGGTATAATTCAGACATATTACTTTGCATAATACCATGTTAAATCAGAACAAATCTAGTTCGTTAATGTTTTGTCAATCTTTTTCAGCTTTCAAAGTGTTGCTTTTTTCTCGTTTCAAATTCGCATAAAGTTTGAGTAAGAATTTAAAAGAATGGTTCCAAAACTCTTATTAAACGTGCCTATGGAACACATTTAAAAAAATGCAAGTGCAATTATAGCAAATCTTGTTGGAGTTAATAGATTTTGTACTGTGTGGATATGCATTTTCAGTTTTTGATATCGTGCTGTATTCTTGCATTTCTCGTGTGTCAATTTCATAATTATTCTTTCGGCATTATCAGATTAGATATGATGGTATAACCCTTGAGAGTTTTGCATTATTACTAAAATGTACTTGGATTATTAAATTTCATATTAGTTAAGAAATTAAGAATATTCTGGAAGTTGGCATACTAATTAGTTCATTATAATAGTATGGTCTTTTAATTAAAACAACGTATTCTTAGCTTTTACTTCTATTTTAAGGTATTAGTCAAGCAATTAAAGGTACACTTTTATATTTCCCCTCATAAAAGATTATACAAGCTTATTATATAACACTACAATCGACATCATAAGAGAGTTAAGTCAATCCTTGCTCAAATATCAATTAGTGAACCGATAAAGCATATACACTTTCAGGGTGATTTTCATATTCACATCACCGAATAGCTCATTAATGTATTATATTACCTGTCATGATGACACTCACGAACTCATTCAATTTAATGAAACAAAACTATACCTAAAGAAAAGCTAAAATACTTTCCATAATGTAAAGTCTTTTAGTCATAGTAAAAAAACTACTTTTGTCTGCTCAAAGACGATTATTTGAAAGAGCATCCATTTAGGATTAGTACTTAAAAGATTCTTGAGATTATGAATGTACAATGAAAGACCAACTCGAATATTCTAAAGGTTATATCATTTATTTGAAATTCTTCTTGATTATTTCTACACAATTCAATAAATCGTGCATTATAATAGTTTTGTAGAACTACCCTGTACAATATTGTCCTTATACTAAATTTAATCTCATTATAATCAGCCAAAATCGTATGGGAACACTGAGGAGTGAGGACAAGATTCACAATGAGATATATTTTATAAGATGCATGAACGTTTCAGATAAAACCTTGCATTTTTTTGTACAGAACATAAAATGACAAATGAGTTTACCGAATTATATATGCTTTGATGGTTTCTTTGAGTAATTACCTTATTTCTCGGATTAAAATCCCATGCTTAGTTAATTTTTAAAGTATTCAACATGCAGAAATATGTACGCGTAACAAGGGGATTTGAAGTCACAAAAAAAATACCGTAATTACTTACGTATATTATGGGCTATGAAGTGTATCAATTGAAACACCATTCCCTAAGTGTTTAAGATGAATAGATATGATTCATGCTGTGCCTTTTTTGTGTGATAAAATTTAAAAAACCGACTTGAAGGTCGACTATCATTATTATATTGTGAATACGTTTTATTTAACCATTATAAAGCTACCCACTTGTAATATTACGTGTACATAATTTCGGAAATGACAAAAACCATATACAGCAGAATCATATCTTGCAGTTCCTTTCTGAAACTAAAGAGTTATCTTATCCTAACCTTACACACAACTTTGGTTTAAGCTTAAAATACTTTTACAAATATGAGCGGAAAAGTTGCAGTTGTTACTGGTGGAAATAAAGGTCTCGGCCTTGAGATTGTGAGGGCATTGTGTCAGAAATTTGATGGCGTGGTTTACCTTACTGCCAGAAATGAAGCTCTTGGAAATGCTGCTGTTGCTAAATTAGAAAACGTAAGCAATAAATAAAATAATTTCCTCGTTTTTATTAATTTTTTACTATGAAATTAAAGCTATAGATTCCAAGTTTTAAACTAAATGAGTTTTTTGTGTACAGGAAGGACTGAAGCCTCGTTTTCAAATACTTGATATTGACAATGTCGAAAGTATCAAGAAATTCAGTGAGTACATAAAATCAACTCATGGAGGTTTGGATGTTCTTGTAAACAATGCTGCCATTGCATTCAAGGTACCATTATTGATTATTTACAATTTTATAAAGTATGATTAAGAATTTATTAAAAAGTAACTTAAGCTTCTGACAATTTGTATAGAACAGTGCAACAGAGCCTTTTGCTGAACAAAGTGAAACAACACTTCGGGTTAACTTCTTTGGAACTCTACATGTTTGTGAACATTTGTTCCCACTTCTGCGAAAACATGGAAGAGTTGTTCATCTTTCTAGCTATGCAGGTAAAAATCCTAACTAAATCTTATTTATTGAAATTAACCATTCCGGTCATTTTGTCCGAGTGAAATTAAGCTTTCAAACTGCTACTGTCAGAATGCTAAAACTTCATCCAACCAAAAGATATTAATCAATTAAATGCATTTCTTTAATGAAGACACCAAATGATAGGAAAAACAATTATCATAAAAACATTTACAATCGTATAAGTTATCTATTCAATCTAATTTGTCAAAACCCCATTTAGGTCACTTATCTCGAATAAACGGGAAAGAACCAGAGGCCACAAAATTACGGAACAAATTGGCTTCACCCACCTTGACACAACAAGAATTGACAGATATTGTCAACTCATTTGTTCGGTGCTTATCACACAGAATTGAATAAATACAAATTAAGAGACCCGGTTCAAGGTTCATGATAAAATATTAATGTTTTTATATTTACACAGTTTAACAGCAACAGGAAAGCATTTAGAAGATGGATGGCCAAACACAGCTTATGGAGTGTCTAAAGTTGTTGTGACAGCTTTAGGAAGAGTCCAACAACGTCAACTTGATCAAAGCCGTCCTAATGATGACATCGTTGTAAATAGTGTTCACCCAGGTTACCTTGATACTGAAATGTCCAGTAATAAAGGGCAAAAGCCGGCATCTGAAGGAGCCAAAGCCCCAGTATGGGCTGCTTTGCTTCCCCCAAATGTTAAGGAACCTCGAGGAGGTTATGTTTGGGAAGATACAACACTTATTGATTGGCCCACAGAACCTTTACCTCAAAAGTATTTTTAATTGTTTCAAAATCTTTCTGTAGCTTTATTTGTCTTTAAAATTTGTCCGTCACTCTTCTTAACTTGCGATTTCCTAAACTAATACCTAAAGACTTTATGTGTTCATTTATTGCTTTGCAACTTCATTGACATAATCCCAATTTGAAAACTATAATTGCCTCTGAAACCTTTAATGAATTGGAAATTAAGAAAACTTTTATTTTATGATTGATAATAAATTTAAAAACATTTTAAACCCAATAATTAATTGCTTGAAATTATTTTAAACTATTATTATTAGAAAACTCATTGTTTAATTCTTCTTAAAATTTTCATAATAAATTGTATATGATTCATCTTCACTTCGTCATCCCTCATCCACACCAAAATCTCGTATAATCTGATATTCTTTCAACATAATGCATGGGGCGTGTACAAGTAAAAAATCCTTCTCCCACGCCCATGAAATTCCCTTTGATCAATTTCATCTAATCTTCCGACTCTACAGAGAAGACACGAAAATCCTACAATTTTATTCAGGCTAAAAAAGACATTCTTGAAAAGATTCTAGTATCGCCACAACCTCTTGCCTTGTTAAAAAGCCTGGAAGTGGTTGTGGCTTGGCTTCAAGGCAATTCATTTTATTTTTATATTCTTCTTGCCTACGGAAAAAGGGTTGCCTCTGGGAAGATAAAAGTTGAGTATAGCCCGCAGAAGGGGAAGAAGACTAGCCCAAGGGAGATTGACTGACGAAGAGTAGAATCGAGGATTGGGTGCTTCACTCCGATGGCCGGCCAGAAATCCCAGTATGCTCCATTCTTATGCCTCTTGAATACCCGGACAACGTACCATGCAAAACAGTTCCTTCTGCTAAAAAACATACACTACAAAATGAAAAGAGTCCCACCGACTGACGAGCCACCACCACCACCACCTTGAAGTACTTGAAGAACAATGATGATGACAATGATGAGAAACCTTGTATATTATAATAAGTTTTTTTGCTTGGAAAACCTTGAATTTTAAAAATAAATAAGTGTCGATGATTCATAATTGTTAGCTTCATTACATTAATAAATAACAATTGGGGCTTCTTTGCAATAAAAATGGTCTAAAATCCAACACGCAATCTGGGAAGATTTTACATTTTGCAAACCTCGAGCATCATTCCATTACATGTTAGGACTTTTTGGACATTAATGTTTCTAGAGTCTAGTCTAGACTATGGAATCGGATACACACAACAGCTATCATCAGCATATATGATTCCTGGAAGCACCGAATTTTTTTATGCGGATTCCATCATCAGATTGCCATAATTTTTATTATTTTTAAATAAAAAAGCAAAGGATTCTTGAGAAAGCATAGGAAATATGAAAAAGTAGCTTTTTGTAGAGCACAGACGCCGCATATAGTATCACAGTAAATGACATGAGCCATGCCACATAATGATTACTCACCGTCATGCCCATGCCGTTTTACGTCTCCTTGGCATGCTCCTACTTTTTAATGATAACATTTGTTATGGTTTCATTGATGGTGGTTCACTTCTGTGCACTGCAGGTCAAAAATAAAACCATCCACCCATCCCATGCTTTCATCATATATGTTAGATAAGGGTGGAGTTCGGAATTTTATTATTGAAATTTTAAAATCACAAGGTGAGATTATCAATTAACTCAACCTGCATTAGCAAGGCAATAGTAAGGGGATTTCCGAGGTATGGTAAAGTGTAATATATTTTCTTTTTTTAAAACTAAAATTTCATTATTAAAGATGTTTTTTGTAAATAAAATAAAATTGAAATAAATTCATGAAACATTTGAGTTTGATGCGGTTTTTATTTTCATCAATTCGCAATTATTGTTACAACACAGTCTTGCTTAAAAATTAAAGTATAATATGTTCGTTACATCTCTATCATCTAGGTACAGTAAATCTTAAATTGTTAAAACGCTTAATTAATAGGACTTAGCCCGTCTTAGATTAGAATACATGCATATATCTTAATTATATCTTCGTTTTAAATTTTTGCATAAAGTTTAGGTGGAAAGTTGGAAAGTATGGTCGATTCTTGAAAATTTTAAACATCCATCTTTTCCTGCTTCCTTTTAAGCTTGCCATAAAATAAGAACAACTTTGTGGATCAAAGTACTGATTTGGTTACAAGGTTACAGGTATGGTAGCGGTAGCAAGAAAAATACTTAATAGAATTAGAATGTGTAATAGAATTAGCAATGGAAGCACAATTCGGTATGCATAGCACAAGGTATATTCGAGTTTCTGGTAGTTGAAGAAAATAAGACTAAGAACACATACTATTCACAATATAGCTATAACTTAATTTTAATTAAAATTAAAAAGTTAAAGTACTCAAAGTGTAATTACAAAAATTGTATTACATTTTACGTACTTTTAAACGTACAAAATCACAAAATGTTACTTCAACACAAATAAAAACAAAAGGTTAACTACATGCGATACTTACAATTGTTACAATTTACAAAGTGTGCTGGAGAGAATTTCCCAACCTGACTATTTCAAGACAACTGGTGTATTCACCCTCACCCCTCTCTACCTGTATATGCTTTTATAACCTTACACTTGGACTACCAAAATCTTGCGACATAAACGCAAGTAAATATAACCGCATGATACACATACCATAAAAACAATTTATTGCACCCGATTGATGATACGATGAATCGTTAGAGTTAGACCGTTAGAGTTACAGTGACGCTTAATTAGAAAAAAACAGTTTAGATGCGAAAAGGGCGCTTTGTTTTGGGGTATAACACAGCGTAGTATTATAAAATGTTAGATTTACGCTCCTTCAGTATTTTGTAAAAAGGTGACGCACGGACACTATAAATACATCCGAAAGATCACAGTACAGCGTAGAGTACAAATGTATGTACATAAATAAAGTTACCTTAGTTTAGTCTATCTGTAACCGAATTAGGTATGGCTATATACTATATAATAGTATCTCTCTCGGAATTCTAATAATTTCGATTGATTTTACATCAACGATTGGGGTAACTGCAGTTCCGTTGCTAGATTCTATTCTATTCTGTAAATTCTTTCTTTGTGAACGTTTAAATCTGAATGGCTGCTACAATGAAATTAACAACTACTACACCAAGATCCTCCTCCATCACCTTCAGCACGATCGTGAAGAGAGATACCAGGGGCTCTGTGGTCCGATTCCCAAAGGCCAGGGGTTTGAATTACTTTTTGCACTAATTCTTCAAAGGCACACTGTACACCTTCCTTAGATTTTGCACTTGCTTCAATAAACAACATCGAATGACGGCGAGCGAATTGTAATCCTTCTTCTCGGCTTACCGCTCGATCCTATTGAAAACAAAATTTGACACGGGTTGATTAATTTAATTATTTAATACACCTTATTTCAAAACAATGTTACTAAACCATATTTAAGAAAATAAGTTCTTACCTTATCAATTTTATTTCCAACAAGCATTTTGATGATATTACTTTTAGTAGCATAAGTATTCAATTCTTGTAGCCACGGTTCAAGTCTTTCAAAGGAACTTCGAGAAGACACATCATACACCAAAATAGCACCTTGTGCTCCCCTGTAATAGCTCGGTGTTAAAGTTCGAAATCTTTCTTGTCCTGCAGTGTCCCAGATAGCTAGTTTCACCAAATTATTATCGACATCCAGTGTCTTTACTTTAAAATCTACTCCAATTGTAGCTGGTTGATCAGGATCGAAGATGTCATCGGTGAAACGAAGGAGTAAACTGGAAAACAAAAAGCAGAATTAATTACCTACTTTAATTTTTGACATGGTAATTTACGTATGCCTGTGGTCTTGTAGCACTTAACAGAATACAAATTTTACGATTGCTATTGCAGCAACAATTTATAGTGACGTCATAAAATCCGTGTCAATCTGCTTAGTGTTTAATTATGTGAATGAATATTGTGCAAGTAATAAGTGTACATAGTAGCGTGCTGCTTCGACGGTTGTACTTACCTACTTTTCCCAACCCCTGATTGACCAATTATGAGGATCTTCAGTGTGGTCAAAATATCGTCCGAAGACATGTTTAATTTTGAATCAAATTAATTCTTCTTAATCCTCTGCCTTCAAGTATTCAAAATCGCTTTACAAAGAACTTATTTGTTGTTGCAGAACCACACTTGGTGAATTTTATTGGACACAAATCGTTTGAATCGTCGTATCGTTGACCGTAAGCAATTGATTGGAATCTGAACAACTTTCAATGTTCTGAAATATTGGAAAAATTCGCATTATATTAGTTTTATTAGCATTTTTTGTGTACAACTTTTAAAGCAATTTAAAATTTACTATGTGTGTCTTTTACTATTTTTTCCACTTAATACCAACAAAAATTAATATCTTCATTAATTAATATATAAACCATTGATACTAAAAACAATTCTCTTAAAGACCTAAACAATTTTGTCTACTGAATCTGAATTCGATTTCAATTAACAATTAAACCTGCAACCTGAAATTCAAATTTAATTTATAATAAAACACCACTACCACTACTTCCACTACCAACCAAGCCAACCATGAATGAACAACTAGTTTATTTAACCCAACACCATAAAAACTACAAAATTACAAAGTACCCAAAGAACAACCCAAGTGTACCAACTTACTCCTTAGCTTAAATTATAGTTACTTTTTTAATATTATTTCGGTCTCACGGGATTTTTAAGTATTTTGAATTATAACTTCAAATTTTGTGAATTAGAAATTAATTTGGGAAATACCTTCACGTTTGTATTAGTTGCTGTTCCGTGAATTGCAAATTGTTGACTGGATTGCCGTGAATTGCGAAAGCTAACGTGGGAATTGGAAATGTTACGTCACTAATTCCAATTGCTAATGTGTAATGCTGATGCTGATTTAGCGATGATGACGAATGTGGAATGATAGAACAAATGAATTAACTAAATAACCCTCGATTTAGACAAGATTGAATGTAAAATATGATTTATCCTTATCCTCCTTCTACCCTACCCCTACCCCCTACCTTGTTTGTACCTACGGTTTATCTTCACCAGATGCAGAGTCACCCGATTATTTAATTTTTAATTATTAATTAAATTACAATTTAGTTAAACTATTCCTAAGCTTGGTGCTTTGGTTAGTTTTCTTTATATTTACACAATCAATATTGCATCCCTTAAATTCCCTTACCAAAATGTGAAAGTTATCCGTTATCCTATTCCAGAAATTCCAGATAGATCCCAGCCACTGAACCACAGCCACCTACTACTTTCTATTTAAATGCGTGCACACACAAAATACACAATAAACAGTTTTTGCAAAGAGTTGCAAAAATTGCAATGTTCAATCCACAATCAATGCAATTGCACTGCATACTTTTTGCAAGCAAGTACAAGGCTGGAAAATTGATAGAGGGTTTAGATTGAAGCGGTGGTGCTGATGCTATCAACACCAACTATATAACAGGTTAGATACTACGCATTCCCTTCTCAAGAGTGAATGGGGCCAAAAGAGACAGGAAAACAAAGTCGTATTATTATATAGCTTGCATATAATGTTGCTGAGGGTCATCATGGTCATCATCTAAACAATAGTGTGGTGATCTTCGGTGGATGACTAATACAACGACTGGGCAACAATATATGTCGCCTTTATGTGCGTCGTCAATATCAGACGATTGCCACTGCCAGGCCTGCCTTTATTGAGCTCAAAACTGGTATGATTGTCAAGATCGTTGATCTTGATCATGGTCAGTTGTTTAATGTAATGATGATGATGTGACTCATACAAGACACAATAGGGTTTGTTATGTTGCAGGCATTTTAATTCACATGTTGATTTAATCAATAGCCAGAATGACATTGTTACACGAAGATTAATTAATTCACAACACAACTTGTATTGTTTGATAAGTAATTTGGTACTGAAATGCGGATTGAGGTTATTCATAGTCGGTAGGGACGGTAATCGGGCATGGGACAATCACTTGGAAATCTGGTCTATTATCCTTTAAGCATGGGGGTCGACGCTTTTCACATGATTTCCATTTTATAGGTCGAGCATTAACGTAAATCGGTCCGTTGTTTACTCCAATCACAAGGTCAGGGTTGGAATTAGCTGGAACAGTGGGTTTGGGTCTCCGTGTATCAATTGCCAAGGGACTTCGATATAATGTTAGTTCCTTTGGAGTCTTTCTGTTAGTTAGTATAAAACATACAAGTGTAGGTACTTAAATTATAAGTAAGGATTAGATTTGTAGGTAATTTTGTAGTTGAATTTCTAGATTTTTGAAGACTCACGTTTTGTAATAATTGTGGAAGTTCACCTGGTACGTGCTGTTCATTTCCCCGTATCGAGAAGGCTGAAGACAGCGTTGTACTCCAGTTCGAATCTTAGGTTTTGGTGGATCTGGAGGGTAATCAGTAAAGCAAACTCTGAAGGGTAGGTCAGATGAGATGTCAAACCCTGGGAAATCGTCGCAAACAATCGGGTCTTTTACAGAAGGGCGTCCAGGGACACAAGAGCCACATAAAGAATCTTTCTGTAAACGTAGGAGATTTCAACAGAAGATTAATTTTATTATATTTCAGTAATTTCAGCTAATTTCTCACAACTTTTGGAATTTTTGTGATGATGACTTACAGAAACAAAATCGGGCTTTAAGATTGTTCCGTTAGAACAACGAGTACTCTCTGCCGGCTGACGTCTTGAAATTTTTTCGCGAAATACCTTCAAAAATTACCCAAATTAAATACAATTACAACATGCTGAAAATATTTGTGGAAAGCTTGAATGTACTGTTGTATACCAATCCATTCTTTTCAGCCATACTCATCTTAGGCTTCACTCCAGGATATGTTCCTTCACATCTTACAGGTAGAGCTGAGAAGTAATCAAAACTTTCAACTTCGTTTCGAACACCTTGGAAAGGATTTCGTGGACGTTGTGCTTCTCCACCTTGGGGTACTGGCGGAGGGCAGATGCAATCGAAACTTTTGCCCCATTTTTTACAAAAGAACTCTCGAGTAAAGTCTATTCGAGGAGCACGACGAGGGACATTTGGACAACCCTTGCTTCTCAAGGCTACAAGCTCTGGATAGCTGACAGGAACAAAGAAAGACTGGTCAATTTGGCTCATGACTCAAACTGCAAAAATAAGTCGATCTGAATAAAGTTAAATAAAAATGTTTTTTTACTGCAACAATAAATCTAATAATGGGGAAAATGCTTTGAATTTGGTTGATAAAAGGAAGACTTCAAACATGTATTATCAGGGGACCTAATTTTTTGTGACACTCTGATCCCGTCATAGAAACTAATTTTTGTAAAGGAAATGAAAGAGTACAAGGATTCTTGTTCCTTTCAGTCTTTATTTAACTTCATAACTTCATATTTTCTCACTCTTTGATACCATTGTTTGTGAAGCAAAGAATACATGAACAACTAACACCGCTTGGGATTTGCTAAATAAAAACAGTCAATTAATTTGAAAACAATTCCTACAGAGAAGCAAACGATCTAGACCTACGACCTTTGGTTAGGTACTACCAAAGCAAATCCAAACTACTCAGAATAAGCTTCAGTATAATATGCGAAATGAATAATAATTATTATTATACTTTTTATATTTAATTCTGCCTTTATGGCATCCAATTGAGAGCTTCGGCAAGGAATACTCGTCATTTTTGCATTACTGTTTTTATAACTTAATTACTGTCTTCGTTATTTTATTAAATCTTTTTTTAGTATTCCCTCTTTTTGAATAAAAACTACATTTTTATTTTATTTTAGTACATTCTTAGACTTTTAATAGTAAAACAATGGATTGTAATTATAAATTGTTTTTCCCAAGTTTTCATATGTAAATTCCAAAGAAATCAAAATGCTACGAATTCCCTATATCATTTATGTGAATAATTTATATCTCGGTCTCTTTACCCATTTTAATAAAAGCTGGATACATTTATAATACCCAACAAAACAATTATAATCAATTCAGCCTTCCCTTCCTTAATCAGCGGCATAAGGCTAACCCCCTTAAATTCCTTACAAATTGAATATTCATTTTGCAAGTTGCAGCCTACTTCTTCATTATCTCCCCAAGTATTGTCGCCTTGTACGTCAATGCCTTATTCGTATAAATTCATTAAACATTTTTTCGGGTGAATATAAAAACACAGGTTTCATAAAATTTCCAGTTTTAAATGGTATGTCCTAGTAATTGAATAAAGAATACTACTTACATTAAACTAAAATATATTTTACCTTCAAATCTAAATTCCAATTTCGTTTCAGAAATTGAAAAATCTCATTTATTGCTAGTTACATAAAACAAAAATAAAATGTTAAAGTAGCTTTTGTTATTTTACATGCTTTAACATTTCAAGCCTTTTATTTATGACTATTTTACAATATTTTCTGCCGGATACGAGTAAATGAATCACTATTTTGTAACCAAAATATTACTATAATAATTTAATAACTGCAAAAACAACAAAATATTTTCGAGCTAATCAGATCAAGGTAAAACTTTGTTTTTTGAAAAAGTAGAAAAACATAACTTGAATGCAGAAGTATGCCAAAACGTTAAAGATTTAAATGTCATAAAAGACTGTGACACACGTTGCTTTACCTGCTAAAACCAAAAAATTCCGTTCATAAATTTTGTAGCGTTTGTTAAACTCAAAATACAAAACCTCAAAACTAACAACTATATGGCAATAGACCTTTTACGCTTTGTAATCAAGTGTTTTTTTTCGCTTTAAGCGTAGTCCTAACTTTCAAATGTCTATTTAAAATTTTCTAAAATCTGAAGATTTCCATAAATGTTCCTATGCTCATAATAAACGCGAAACGCGAAACAAAAGTGTATGAAAGTTATTTATGAATCTCTTTACATGGAATGTAAGGTAGATTCAATCAGTAAATGATGCATCATTTATAACAAATAAATTTGAAC
>JAQGAA010002658.1:0-12236 GCA_034696425.1 Isotoma viridis | reverse complement strand
TTACTTGAATTTTAAAATAATCAAATTTTCAATAAAGTTAAAAGCCTTGCCCTATAAAATTCCCATAAAGTTTTCTTTAAACTTTTGACTTTTTCACTCAAAAAAAATTAAAATTTTTTCCACGTTCCTTACAATTTAAACCTAAAAATCCTTAAATTTAAAAAAACCTTATACCAACTAAAATTAACACACAAAAATACTTTCTTTCCTTTCCTTAGCCTGTCTGGACTTTTAAGGAACAAAACTAGGTAAGAACTCATGATACCAACTAAGACATATATTTAAAATATTAAAAAACCTTAATTTTTTGTTCCCTGTCTGGAAGAGAGAAGAAATTGTTATGTAATAATACTCTAGTCTAATGTTATCTCTCATATTACCTCTTACCTTACCTTTTTTCTTTAAAAAAGAGTTAAAACACATATAATATTTACCGTACTTTGTATAGATGTAATAGTATTAGTAGTAGTAATGGCAGTCTGCTTAACCTTATACACAGTGTACCAACTGAATCTCCTATATAAAAACTTTATCTAAAAGTATCTATAGTGTATTACCTAATACTGAATGAATGCATTATATGCTATAAAACATTTCATATATTTATATGCACACAGCAAAGAACTTTGAGAATAAAAGTTGTTTTAAGCCCACTACTACTACTACTACAGAGAATATACAGGTATATTGGTATTTATTCCACAGAAAGACTTATCTCTCATATAGATATAGAAATATGCGTGTAAAGTGAGTGAGTGTGTTGAGTAACGGGACACAGGGACAACAAGTTAAAAAACTGCCTCGGGTTACTCAATAAAAAATCTAACTGTTCTTTTCACCATTCCCCTTTCTATCATCATAGAATACAACATTCAACTCTTCTTAAAAAGAAGCTTTTTTACCTGTAAGTGTAAGCACACTAGAGGATTATTCAATTTTCAAATCTCTTTTGCGTGTTCTTAGGTTTTACAAGCTAACTTCTTGTAATAATGATAATACTTGGAGTATGGGTTCTGTATACACCAGTATGACTACAGAAGAACAAAATTCTCAGGAAAATATTTTTATCCAGAATTGGGTTCTTTGTGTAATTCATCTGTTTATTTGCTTATTAGAAAAGGAATTGTTAGGCTTGTTTGATTTTTATTAACTTAATTAATTACGTTGAAATGCTTTCAAGTGCAGGTGGAATCAATTAAATCGTTTTTAGTAAAAAATGAGAAGTAATGGTTAATTATTATTTGATAATTAATCCATTTTTTAATGATTTAAGTCTTCAGATGCTTGATCAAAATATAGTTTTTTATTGGGTTTTTTTAATTACAAATCTATTAATCTATAGCCCGATTTAGGATTTTGTGAATAATTTGATTTTTTTGAATTCTGAAAGATAAACGGAAAGTTTTAGAGTCAAATTGTTGACGTATTTTTATACTTTTGATACTTATTGGATTTAAAATTTAACGGTATATTGGATTTTTAAATTGGTGGTGGTGGTGGTGGTAGAATAGGATACATATATAAAATGTAATTTACTAGGTCAAAAGGACATCTCGCACTTTTTTACTTTTTTATTAAAGTCGTAAATTCGTTTAAATTGTACACACATATACACGCAGATCGCAGATTTTAAATGGTTTCCTTAAACTTAAGAGTTATCAAATGCATACAACCAAGGTCTTTGTCCTTTTAGTAGACAAGACACACTTTAAAAAAAAAAAACTTTTATCTTTATCTTTTTTTAGTGTACTTGGCAAAAATAAATATTTCATTGAGAGGAGATAGATTCACACGGAAAGTGTGAACATTGTTCACTTGCTTGTACAATAAAACTCTTGTTAAAACAAAGAAGCATGTGCCATTAATTAATTTTAACTTTAACTCTGCCAAAATCATTCAAAATTTTGATTTCGTGTAATTCATACATATATTGTAAAGTAATATGAAAAAAGTGAGTGGCTATGTATTTACAGGTATTTAAGGTGTTTATAATTAACTTGTTAAAAGCAAATATTATACGTTTAAACTAAAAGTGTCATTCACACTGAACTAGACTAGGTTTACTAATTAGCTTATCCTCAATGGTGGTGGTGTATCATCTGCATATTACAAGCAAAAAATGACCCTAAAAATCATAAAAATTGAAAATTTGCATTTATTTTCAATGTCCCCATACATACTCCACATCTTAAATTTTTATTTTTCTCTGCCACCGGTGGCTACCGGCTTATTGCTAAAAAGTAATTTTCTAGACTCAAAGGTAAACTTATTATCTCTATATTGAAACAATTTCCATCTCTTTATTTGTCATTGTAAAACAATTGTAAATGGCTAATTGCTAATGATAATGAACTTAAGAAGCGTCGGTATAGAAAGGGAATGGGACCAACCCGGGTTTTTAAATTAATTAATTTGATTTTAAAAATTGACTCTGTTAGAGTAAAAAATGTCCAAATTTGTACTTCAAACTTCAAAATATGCATTTAAACCTTAAATACATCAAAATCTACAAAAATACGCCTAAGCAGTAAAAGCATATTAAATAATCTTTTCCCATCTTCTACCTGCATTTACTTCTTTTTAGTTGACCCAGGAACAAAAAAAAATCACCGTAGTAGCAAAAGAGCTTTATTGAACAAAAAATTGTAACATTGGTTAAGCTTTTTGCAGAAGAATAATTTGCCAAAAAACGATTCAACTTGACAATAGAAATTTATTATGTAACATTGAGCAAAGGGAGGAAAAGGGATAAAGAGAACAATAATACAGAACAATATGATATAAAATAGGATGATAAAATGCAGGTGGATTATTATATTCTCTCTGTGTCCTGAGTGTATTTGGGATTAGGTAAAAAAAGAACGGAAATTTATTTTAACAGAGTTATAAAGAGTTAGAAGCTAGTAGAGATGTCATTCACACTGGCATGGCAGTGGCAGTCATTTAAATCTGAATTCATGCATAATTCACACAACAATACCACACACAACTATAATAATAATAATATTAATAATATGCACTTTTTTCATGTATATTCTAATTGCTATTTGTAGCCAATTCATTCATTTGAGAGTGTAAGCAAAAAGAATCTAAATTCGCGTATGAATATTACTTTTGCTTAGGGACTCTAATCTAATGCTTCAGAGTTCACGGTAACAAGTAATATAATTACTCTTAGAATATTTAATGTAAAAAAACTATTCAGTTCTATATATAAGAATCGTAATTTCGTTTTTGTTTAAAAAATGTTAACAATTTCAAAATTTTCGTGTCATGAGGAATTCATTTTCAAAATTTAATTCCAGAACTTCTCATATTTTTCAAGAATTAAAATCTAATCTAATTATCAATTAAATGAATAAAATGATCTGTTGACACTGAACTATTATTAGAAGTTTTAGGTTCAAAAAACGATGGCTTTGCAATGAACCATTATACAAATAAATTTTTCAACTGAATTCGTTTATACTGAAAATAGCCCTACTTATCCATACATCTTTCAAAATTTCCATCTTATTAAAATCTAAAATCAAATAAAAGTAAAAAATTATTAACTATTATTTTAAATACCCTTAAGTTTAAAATTACAGTGTTGAAAACAATGATTAAAAGTCTTTTCAATAAGTTTGAGTCTATATACTCTGTCCGCCCTTTTAAAATTTTAAACAAGAAAACTCCCATCCCTTCTCTCCTAGAGTTCTAATTTAAAGTTTTACAGTGATATTTAAACAAAGTAAAGTTCAAACGAATCTAAAATACGAATAAAACCCGACCACCACCACCACCGGTATAAAATAATATAAGATATTTGTACTCCTGTAACATATACAATTTACCTTTTTATTAACAACTAACTATACTTCTGCTATTGTCTATTTTATATAGTGACTAGATAAATTAGCACATAACAATACTAAGAAAGAATACACTGAGGCGAGAGTGAGTGTGGACAGTGTATAAGTAGACCCTCTGCATTGTCCATTAACATTTCTAATAAGTTTTTTTCGTTCTTCATTCTTCTTCTTGTGTATTCGCTTATTGTTGTGAATAGGAATAAGAAGATGTGATTTGAATGATTGATAAATATATCTTTACTTCTTCTTCCCATTGGCCATTTTAATACACAATTTGCCACTGCCAAAAAGAGTTGATTGACTTTTACACAAGTTATTCTTTTACTTTTTTTACAATATCCTTTTCCTATGTCATTCCCGATGCCGATTTCCAGGCTAAGTGTCATTCATAAATTTTATGTTAATCCTTTTTACACATTTTATTACAAAATTCTTCCAAATTTATTCTAGATTTTTTAAGCGTTTTAAAACGCTTGGAAATTAGTGAAGATTCTTTCTAAGCGTCTTTTTTATGAAGGTGTTCCCTCAACCCTTGCTAAAAATCTAATTTGCTAAATAACAGCCCAATAATTTATGCAAAAATCAACCAACTAGGGAAGTTAACTCTTTTAAAATATGAATACCTAAAGGGATGGGCACAATATTGTTAACGTAATACATTTATATACAACAGTTAGGTTTTTTGATGCAATATAGAATCTTTACTTGCAGGCAATTCCATTGTGCCCGGTGGTGGTTGTAGTTGTAGGCAGTTAGTAAACGATGGGAAGTGACAAGCCCATTTATTTTTATATAAAACTTTAATCGGAATAAATCCATAGAATATAATATAAAAACAGAATTTTGTATTTGCAAACCTATGAAGCTTATGATTAGCATAACGGAACTTATTCTTTTGCACTATAAAACTAACTTGTACAAATAAAAATACTCATTCACACTACCACTGCTATCACCACACGCACACTTTTTTTAATAGAATGGAATTCTATTTTGATTTACCGCAATTCTCTCTGTGATGCAATATTTTTCTATTTATTTCAATAAATCATCATTTTTTAATACTTATTTTTTAAATCAAATAGTATTTTTCCTGAATCCAATACTGAAAAATGTACGTGCAGTACTTTTTTCCGGGTTTACTGCCTGAATATTATCAATTTTTTTTACAAATATTTACAAAATCGTATTTTAAATTTTTTTAAAAACCCCTAAAACAAACGAATTTTTTTAAAAAGAAGAACAAGCTTCAAAAAATGCTAATCCTTTCAAAAAGGAGAATACATTACGCATAAATAACCCATGTTGCTTAATGTTATTTAAAGCAATTTCAATTTCGTTAACCGGGTTTTTCATAATGATTATTCTTCTTGCATACTCAACACTGATAGGGAAATAGCACAAGGAAATATATTAACGAGAAGTAGATACTACACCTATCCATCATACTCTATATTCACAAAATATAGCAGTGGGTTTAAAGATTACAGCTCTTTTTCCACCTGTGTCTTCTTTCCTACCTTACCTTAACTTTTAGCTATAATTAGTAATTAGTAAAAGGATTCATCATATACGACGACATATCATACAACCATAACGACTGCCTTCTTAATCTTAAGTATTATTTTAAGAGGTAAAGGACCTTTCACAAACGTTCCTACTTAAAGTTCCATTTAAAATGTTGTTTAAAGTCTAGCCCTTCTGCAGCATAAAAGCCACACCCTTCGAATTAAAAACTATTAACGTTTAATCCGATGCATTTTCAAAATACCTTCATCCCAATTCCCAAAATTTTCAAAACATCTTTCAAAAACTTTAAATTCTTTATTTAAACGTTATTTCTTTACAAAATATTAAAAACATTAAAAAAAATTCAGGAAGAGTATTTTAGTTGTCGTGAACTCAAAACTGAAATTGGTAAAACTACTTACATGCATATTATAATGCATTTACCATTTACCAACACCACTATGCCATTCCACCATGTACCACCACCACCACCACTGACATTCCCGTTATCCATATTTTAAAGTTTAAATCTGATTTTAAAAGCTCCTCTTTATTCTACATACATCTCCCACCCCATTCACTCTTTAACTTTTAAATTATTCATTTGTCTTTATTTTAGACAAGTACACAATATTAGTATATTGAGCAGTAGCAGTGGTGGTGGTATTATTAGTGGTGCTAATCTTTAAGACAAATATATAAGGAATGAGTCAGTATATGAACAAATCTTTTTAATTTTACTCTCTTCCTTATAGAAGAATAGTTTTTTACACAGACCCACTTATAAAACAAGAACGCACACATCATATAATCACCATGTAATTGATTTATTTACTATTTTATATACATTCGGCCCTTTTTTTCTTCAATAGTATCAACTATAGGGTTTTTAACACCATTTGTGTATAAATGCATGAGCCACTTAGGATTAGGACAGAGAAAAAATGAGTTTAAAGAAGCAAAAAAATAACAATAAAAATATGTCTTCTTTGAGAGCAAAGAGTTAATTTGCAATTTATAAGTTAACTACTACAACGACCAACTTAGCGGCTAATTTTTGTTTGGTTGGTTTTGGAAGTTAATTATTTTAAAATGAGGAAAAGTGAAGTGAAGAGTTCTTTTGGGGCTAAATTTATTTACATTTTGACCTAAACTAATTTCATTTGTTTAGAGAGGTTAGTTTTTTTATTTGGTTTTAGTTTCAGTAGTGTGAGAAATACTTTTAATTTTTGGTGGGACTTAATATTCTTTTAATTGTTATAATGGTTTAATTATTCATTAAGGTTGTTTTTAGTCAGTTTTTGGTTGTTTTGATGTATTTTTAGCTTATTCTCATTCTAAAAAGGTAATTAAAAATTAATTCGTGTTAATAATTTCTGTAAAAGACATTTTTATAAATGTTTTTTGTTAATTTTACTTTATAATGTAAAAAAAAGAATAAATACTAAATCTCTAAAACAATACTCATTAAAAAGTTTCATTAAAACTTTAAAATGCGAGGGTTAACCCTTTCAAAAAAGTGTAAGAACGGCCCTTACAAACAACTGTAAAAGAAAAACATTGTATTTTTCCTCAAAAAGCTACGGGACTTATTAAACGAAGAAGACCTTGTAAAATCAAGGAAGTAAAATGTAAAAAGCCAATAGATACATAATATTCAAGAGGGGAAAGAGACTTTAAAAGAATTCCTTTAATGAGATGACCTCGAGGGAGTCTTTTGACCTTAGATTCTGTGTAGTAGTAAAAGGGGAAAGAAATGATAAATAACGGAGGTTAGATAATCTTCATCTCTGTCCAAGCAACAAGTGCTTTTCCCATTAGTGTCTCACTATACTCTCATGTAATCCATGTGACTTATAAGTACCTAGGGACTTTAGTGCATTATCGTATGTCTATAGGTATCAGGTGTATGTTATGGCTAAGGGTCCACACACGCGTCCAAATGATACCTCTCAAGGGCTCCAGAGTTAAACATATATAGGATCATATAAACGATACAATGCACTTATCTTAGCTTATCTTAGCTTTATGTAAATTCCTAAAGACGAAGAAATGTGCGTCTTCTTCCTTTACATCTCAGGATAAAAGGGAGACAATAACAGAAAATATAAGTTGATCTTCCTTTTCAATTTTAAAGTCAAAGTCACCCTTTTGTACTTAATGCCAAGGTTTCTCACTTTTATTCCTCAGAGAACCCTTAAAGTCTCTCCCTTCTTGGGTTTTTTATGAACTTTTACTATCTTTCCTTGTTTTGAGGCTTTTGTTGTACAGAACGGGATTTTTTATAATCCTATCATATAAATCTGATCAATAATACAAACTAATAAAAACTTTTGAGTTTGGATCTCTCACATTTCCCAGGCCAGGTTGTATTAAAAACCGAAAGTCTTTTTTAAAGTTTCAAAAATAGCTACTCCAATAAATAGCAATAAATTTCCGGTACCCTGTTTCCTTTTAGGATTGTAAATAAACCCGGAGGGGTTTTTTAACACTAAAAATAATATTTTTTATTGGAATTGGTGGCTTAATATTTTAGTAATAAATGAGTATAAATATAGGTAATAGTAAAAATGTATATAAATGGCAATAGTAAAGTAAATTACATAAATTCAAGTTACATAATGAAAGAAAAAAAGGAAGAATTTCTCTTTTGAACTTGAACTTGGTGTTTATGGTTGGCAGTGTGATGAGCATTGCACTTTTTCATAATAAACTTCATTCATATATAAAAGTCAGAGTCAAGGCTTTTTCTGTCTACCTTTCTAAATTTACCTTTTCATTTGTCTTTTTTATTCTAACCCCGTTTTTATTGTCTGTCCTTAACCTTTACTAACCTTTGATTTATTTTAGAAAAATTTCAAAAACCATTTAAAAATGTAATGTTTTATATTTACAAAATTGATTTTAAATGTTATAGATTTTAAAAAAACTACTTTTTAGAATTCAAAGGATATTTTTAAAAATGTTATAAACATTCAAGTTTTCAAAAGCTTTTTGAAATTTCTCAAAAAAACCAATTCAAAATTCTTACCTTTAAAAATAGAATCCAATTAAAAAGCCAAATCCTATGACTCTTCCTTATTTCCAATGAATAATTAGCTTTGATTGTCAAATAAATAAATGCAGATTGTATAAAAATCACAGAAATTTCACAACCGTGAACACTTCTCAAGTCTTCTGAATTTAAGAAGTCAACAATCCCAAAAAATGGAAAGGACACTTAATGGTAAAAATGTCACTTTCTTCTTAAAGTGTCACAAACCGTCACAGTCTCAAAAAGTCTCACTTTTCTCTCTCTAAATCCAAATCCAACATATAATCTATATTAAATGGTAACTACAATCCAAATCAGAAAACCCGGATGAATCGGGAACCCTAAAAATAAAACTCACTTGTATTAAGTCCTTCTTCTTAAAGGAAAATTTTTTCGTCGAACTTTAAATGATTTCCCTGATGACATGTCTCTCTACAAGGTAACAACCCGGGTTTTATTACACACAAAACTTTTACACTTCATTCCTCCAACTTTCCCAAGTTCAGTACAACCGTAGAGACAAAGTAAAGTTGTCCAAGGTCCAGCTTCCCGAAGCATTTTTTAAAAACAAATTCAAAACTATAAAATCAAAACTATATGAGAATCCAACCCGGGTATAGTAACTATAAATGAAAAACTTTTAAATATTAAAATACCCAAGGGCTTCTACCCGGGTATTTTCTATAAAATATTCTCGAAGATGAAAGTAAATATACTGTAGTAGCAGTATCTGCGTATATTATTTCAATAGAATGCTACTTGTTTACCTAAAGGTAAGTCTGGTTTTAAAAACGGGAGTGTTTACGGTAAAGTTGTGATGATGATGGTAGTTGTAAAACGGGCCGTGTTGAATGTTACCAGATTGCGAGACTACTCACGAATGACAGAGAGATGAACTTGGGCTTAGTGTGGCCACGTTAATTCATCTTGGGTATGAAAAAGCACAGGTAAAAAGGTACAACAGGTAAGTTGATATAATAATGTTATAGATGCGGGTAGGGAAGAGGAATCCTGTCTAGGTAAAAAACACAGTTATCTCATACTGAATAGGGAGAGAGAAGGAATGATGATGTTACGTATGATGAGGATAAAACCAACGGGGATATCTTATGCACATTACACCCACTACTACTAATACTACTCCTTATAGTTGGATTATATTCCTAGTGGAATCCTTTCCTATGAAAAAAGCAACGGGATTTTCTTAATATTTTACTAACACTTTCAATAGTATAGTGTGCTTTTGTTTGGGTTCATAAATTATGATTTTTTTGAATTTGAGAATTGTGATAAAAATTTTGGGAATTTTGGGATTATATAATCATTATTCAGTATATGAAATCATGTTGAACGATGAACCTATGTTTAAACTACATTTAAAATAAATGCAGATAATAATAAAAATAGTCTGTAAAAGCATGCATAAAGTAATCAATAAAAATAAAACGAAAATCATTTAAAATTAAATTTAATAAACTCAAATTTTATATCAAAATAAAATTAATTATTTTTAAATTTAAGGCTCTTACTTTAAAACCCAAATGTTTTGCAACAAAAAGAAAATGTTTCGTTGCCCTTTTACAACCAAAAAGCATGACATTTCTTTACAAACTTAATAAAAGTTTTCATCAAACTAGATAAAATTAATTGAAAAATATTTTTAAAAAAAAAAAATTTGTATTAATTAAATTAAACAACCCATAAGATTTATGAACAACTAAATTTTGAGTGTATACACACAGAGAGATGAAAAATAAGATGTAATGTTATTTGTAATGGTAAAAAGTGCATCTTCTCCTTTCTCTCATTTCATCTTGAGAGAAGTTGAAGAGATACAAGAGTAACTGTGCATTCAGCTCAAATCACTTTTGCCAACTTCTCTGCGTATAACCTTCACTCATACTTATTCACTCCTTTCACTAATTCATTACGTATCAACCCTGAAATGAAATTTTTGTTAAACTTACTCCTAATCTAAAATTCCTATTATTATTATCATTATACCATGCCAAAAATCATCGTAACTTATCTAATTCTTTTCATCTTTAATACAATTCTAAAAAGTATTATTTTCTTTAAGATAAATCACACGTACAGTTTGGATATTTCTCTATTACTCTTATCACTAAAACACGAAATGCCTTCGAGTTTCACCTCATTCTTCTTAAATTAAGCATTGGAAAAAAATTAAAATCATAATTTATAAAATTTTGAATAAAATTCGCAAATAAAATTTCAAAAAATAATTCAAACAACACAGCCATACAATCGGTTAAAGAAAATAAACGGTGTGTATTGTGTTTAGCTAACAAATAATAATAACAATAAGTAAAAGGTTAAGTGTATTACTTATTTATCTATAAAAGGAATACAAATATTTAAATACATTTTTCTTGTTTCTTTAAAACACAACTAATTTCCCTCTCCGTAATAATCCTCTTGTATTTTGACAAATATGCCTTGTCCTTATAAGGAGCAAAGGATAGGAACAAGTTTTCATTTTTATTATCTTGACCTTTTACAGGAGACAGTGTGTATCAATTTAATATATGTAAAAGATTTTAAAATGCGAATACCTAATGTTGTTGAGGCGAGATATAATACCTCTGTGGCCCGCCTTTGGAGTGTCCGTTTTTTAAATCTAAAATTTTTAAAAGCTTTGGCTCCTAAAATAAAATTGAAATAAAACGATGGTGGAAGTATTTTTTTATGAATTTATGAAGAGCTGAAGTAAGGAAATAATGTTAACAAATGAATTAGAAATATCTCCTATAATAAAAGTTACATAATGGATTTACCGGAAATGGAATTTCGAGTTCTTAGCGTTGCTTTGTTTTCTACCATGAATTTTAGAATGTGGAAAATTGTTCAAAAACGTGTAGGATTTTTTAATTTTAATTTTTAAAATTCTAAAAATTGTAAGCTAAATAAATTAATAATGTTCTCAATCGAATTCCTTGTTCCTTGTTGTATATATTTTTCAAATGAGTTTTTTTTTCGTTGGTGCTTATAAGCATACACAATTTCACAAGAAATCCCAAGAGACCTTAAGATACCAAACAGATTTAACAAAGATTCAAGAAAAACCAGTAGGAAGAAAAATACAATTTTCATAAAGGAATTATGTAATTTTTTAAAAATAAAGCTCGTACTGATGATTTTTAGGTGAAATAAATTAATAATATGAAAACAGTATATATTTCAATATAAATTTTTGCTAAATGTTAGATGATTTTGACAGGGGAAGAAAAAACATTCCTGTTGTTGAACTAATCTTTAAGAACAAAACGCCAACAAGATCAAAGAGATGTAATTTAAGAAAACATTGATGTTGTAGGTGATTGATCGATGAGGTGTATAAAATGATAATTTGTATATTAGTACATTTAGGTTGGGAATGACAATTATACTGAAATTAAAAGGTTTAAAGAAATAAAATAATTTATCTAATCACGATTAATAAATTGTGTGAATTTTAAATTAATTAGTTGTATTTCCGGCTATTTCACTATGCCTGCAGTTCTGAAGTTTAATTTTCAAAATTTTCAAGAAACCATATCTTCTCATAAGTTTCAAAATTGGCTTAAATAGGAAAACTGCTTTAAACCCACAAGCTATACCTTATCCATGAGGCATTATCAGCAAATCGAGTAGACACAGGGCTACTTAAAAGGGTTCTTTACAAATTAAAATTCTAGGTTTTCTTCTTAACAAAATGAAAAGTGACTTTTTGTCCCTTAAATCTCCCTTTCTTTTCTTCAACTGATTATTTTGACATTTCAACTCAATCCTTCAAACCTTAAAGGGCTCAAAAAACTCAAAAATTAAGAAAAAGGGAA
>JAQGAA010002657.1:0-12237 GCA_034696425.1 Isotoma viridis | reverse complement strand
GTAAATTGAACATAAGTATTTTAATGTAAAGAGTGTATATTTGTTGTAAATGTGTGGTGAAACTCTGGAGTACTTTTAGGTCGTAGATAATGAATTATGTAACAATAATGTTATGTAAGGAAACGAAATTGAGTAGTATTTTGAGTGTCTACGCTGGAATTATAATTACAACATAAATATACAACAAAAATACACTGAACAAAGATTTACAATTTTTTGAGGAATACGGAGAAAGTAGCTTTTACCAAGTTTACCATTTACCCACGCCAAAAATTTATTTTAAGTAGTCTTCACTATTCACGTTTATGTACTAACAGCCCTACTCCTGGAGGACGAGATTTTTATAAAATATTTATAGAATATGTAGGAGTATCCTTGAACATAGTTATGGTTTCTTTTAAAGAATTAAGTAAATGATGAGTCTGAGTAAATAATTTTGAAACTGTAACAAAACCTGTTTAAAATAACTAAAATAAAGCCCCAAAATCAATAACAAACCATAGCAGTTTTTCAAAATTAATATAGTTTTTTTTAAATTTTTTTATCTCCCTTCTGGATCAACAAGGGCAGCAAATTATGTTGAATCTTTTCTAATATTGAAAGTATTAGTATCAGTTTTCTTATCTTCAGATATTGAAAAACCTTTTGCTTGTTCATGTAAAACAGGACATGCTTACAAAATGTTGTTCCTTTCAAGTTAGATGTAACGATGTAAGTAAAGTATAATTTTTTACCATCGGTTCCGTACAAATTTTCCAAATAGTTTCACCCTAGCACTCTCAAGAAGCCAAATGGTTCTTATATAGAATTCAGCAAACATGGTTAGAATATTTTTGCATACAAAGTGTACACATTAGAGTTCATGCAGCCGACTTTATTCTTGTCATCCGTTCATTGACACAATACATACCATCAACAGACATCATTCATTAGACACGATTCAATAGATGCTTCTCGATTAAATCGGGTAGTATTTTTGCCAACTAATAGGTTTTTTCTTGTCGTCCTTTTCTAATATGCATATTTGTAAACAACAAGCATAATTCTGTAAGCAAAGGACTTTGTAGCGTAGGTTGAGAAAGAGAATCGAATGATAATTACATACGTATGCAACTTTGAGTTAATTCCATCTCCTAGTGAGATGTTAAACTGTAATTCAAAATGATTTCGAGAAAACAGTCTGTTTTCGACGAAAATAATCGTAGTAATTATGAATGTCATTTGACGTAAAACCTTACATACGGGGCATTCAAAACAAGTTGGCGTGATCGTGAAACAACTGTCTGATAGCAGATATAGCAGAGATAAACTATATTAGGTGAGGGTAATTTTGTAAATACTATAATATTACATTTTTAGACCCATATTACATTTCAAGTATGAAAAGCAAATTACGAGTCTCATGTAGGTTAATAAATTGCATGTTCTCGAAGCTGTAGTAAATAAAAAGTTAAGTATGGTCAAGTTTCAGGTTTATATCACGTGCAAAGATGTAAGTTCGTAGTAATTTTTAGTTTATACGTTTTTACCACCATATTTCTATTCGTACTTTATGAAATCTACATTGTATCAACTTTAATTACTTACTGTATACATACTTAGAATAGAGAATTTCTCATTACTACTAGGATAAAAAACTATAATAGTATTGTAAGTAAATATATTCGTGGGTGAACATTTGTGATACAAAAAATACGTGAGAAGTACGTAAATTGATAAGGGTTTAAATATCATGTGTAAACGCACGTCTAGCCGAATTATAAATTACAAGTCATACAGTTAAGTCCCTAAATCTCCCGTGACACGACGTCACAAAAGAATTATAATCTTTGTAATCGCAACATATATATTAGTACCTTGGCCGGAAAGTATTAGAAAAATTATGGCAAGGCTATATAAGGCTTAAGCACTTCCAGTCGTAAGGTTATTATAGTTGTAGGCAACAAATTAGCTGCCATGTCACGATATAAATCTGGTCAACGGTGAGAAAACCTTTAAAAAAATAAAAAAAGATTAAAACTAGGTAATATTTTCTAAATATGTCAAAGCATTTTAACTTTAATTTACATGTTAAAAATAGAGATGTATTCAAAATGAATGAAAAAGAGTATATTATATTACATTAACATATTTACACTTCAAAGAACTATTCTTGATGATTTTGAAACGAACTGTCAATCCCTAAATAAATGCCACCAACTTGAAAGAGAATCGAATGATAATTACATACGTATGCAACTTTGAGTTAATTCCATCTCCTAGTGAGATGTTAAACTGTAATTCAAAATGATTTCGAGAAAACAGTCTGTTTTCGACGAAAATAATCGTAGTAATTATGAATGTCATTTGACGTAAAACCTTACATACGGGGCATTCAAAACAAGTTGGCGTGATCGTGAAACAACTGTCTGATAGCAGATATAGCAGAGATAAACTATATTAGGTGAGGGTAATTTTGTAAATACTATAATATTACATTTTTAGACCCATATTACATTTCAAGTATGAAAAGCAAATTACGAGTCTCATGTAGGTTAATAAATTGCATGTTCTCGAAGCTGTAGTAAATAAAAAGTTAAGTATGGTCAAGTTTCAGGTTTATATCACGTGCAAAGATGTAAGTTCGTAGTAATTTTTAGTTTATACGTTTTTACCACCATATTTCTATTCGTACTTTATGAAATCTACATTGTATCAACTTTAATTACTTACTGTATACATACTTAGAATAGAGAATTTCTCATTACTACTAGGATAAAAAACTATAATAGTATTGTAAGTAAATATATTCGTGGGTGAACATTTGTGATACAAAAAATACGTGAGAAGTACGTAAATTGATAAGGGTTTAAATATCATGTGTAAACGCACGTCTAGCCGAATTATAAATTACAAGTCATACAGTTAAGTCCCTAAATCTCCCGTGACACGACGTCACAAAAGAATTATAATCTTTGTAATCGCAACATATATATTAGTACCTTGGCCGGAAAGTATTAGAAAAATTATGGCAAGGCTATATAAGGCTTAAGCACTTCCAGTCGTAAGGTTATTATAGTTGTAGGCAACAAATTAGCTGCCATGTCACGATATAAATCTGGTCAACGGTGAGAAAACCTTTAAAAAAATAAAAAAAGATTAAAACTAGGTAATATTTTCTAAATATGTCAAAGCATTTTAACTTTAATTTACATGTTAAAAATAGAGATGTATTCAAAATGAATGAAAAAGAGTATATTATATTACATTAACATATTTACACTTCAAAGAACTATTCTTGATGATTTTGAAACGAACTGTCAATCCCTAAATAAATGCCACCAACTTGATATAAGTAATCACGAAATTCAACCATGTACCTAATTCTAATATGTGAGATAAGAGACCTGAGTTATTACAATTGGTAGAGAAGATAACTAAGCTGATAATATCAACTCATAAATTGTAAGCGTGGTGATGCTGATTTTTTTCTATAAAAAACTTATAAAAACCCGAACTAGTCTCTGACTAGAAACAAAAATTTCATAAAGATTTATAACAGATAATAGATAATTTGAGTATGAACGATTATTACGGTTTGCTGTTACAGATTGCTTGTGGTACAGATTTAATAGGTTATATTGCACTGCATGGATTGTTAAATTAAATGGAAATGAAAAAATGATGTTGGACTGAGTGATTACGTACATCTATACCTACATTTATTACTTGTAGATTGTATAGAAGGTGGAACTCCAGAGAAAGTCAGAACTGTATAACAAGTTAGTTAGTGAGTCCATTTTCTAGTCGTATTCATAATAGTTATAGGTTAGAATTGCACATTTGTAATTACTCGTGTGAGAAAGAGCTAATGCTACTGTTTTATCTTGATGTGATGTAATTGATTAAAATGTACCTATCAAACTATCAATCGTATAATTAAATTCAGTCAGTAATATACGTTCCAACGGATGTGTTTATTCAATGTATAGATAGATATAATATTATGTAAATACTATATACTCAAATGTAAAACGTGGTAGGTATTATTTCCCATCAAAGTGATTGGAATGGGTGGTGCTAAGTAATGTCTGTGATGATAGTGAAATATGATTGTCATATTATTGTCAATTGCATAAAATATTGAAAAAGTTTATGATATGTCTTGGTTAGCACAATTGGTAATTGTAAACGTATGCAAAATGCAAATGGCATGCCATGCGGAAAGTCAATTTATTAAGTAAACGAAATACGACTGTAAAATAATACATAGTATGTGTCTATATACTTCGTATTGCTTCGTTTTGTGAATTTCTTACGTAAAGTCAAATATAATTGTAAAGGAACATAACAAAAAATATGAATATGTCATAATTTAAGTTAAATAGAGCATGTTTACATTGCTATGCAAATTTGGTTTTTTTCTTTTGTAGAAAAATGCTCTAAATGCATGAATAGAAATATAAATCATCTAATACTGCAAGGCACTGTAGTATTTTGAACTATTTTTTTTGTTTACGGAGTCAAAAGGTATAAAAAGTAATTAATTTGAGCAGGATGGATGTTGTGTAATTCTTGTAATAATGCAACAGAGCAAATATTTATTCTGAGAGTGATGTAAAAGGAAATGGGAATATTAATATTTCTTGGGTGTGGTCACTGACTGTTCCGAGCCCAAAGGCAGTGGTAAGTAACCCGGAAATTTTAATTCTTACCTTAACACATTCTGGTACCGACTACAACTATGTATATTTCATGATTGTGATTAATTAGGCATTATTTTATTTGCTGTATTGTGTAAATTCCATAATTATGTGTCTATCTATATATAAATGCACTTGTACTTTAATGTAATTCTGCTATTGTCAATGAGGGTAAATCAAAAATTATATTTGGAATGAATAAAAATTAGTTTTTGGAAATGGATAATTTATTGTTTACAGGATTTATCTATTAATTTATTAAATGAAAACTAATTAGTAATAGCTGCTTTTCATATAGATTTGCTGCATGTTAACTTTATTATCATCGTTCCACTTCCAAATAACAGATTTTGTTTTCAGATTTTGTTTTTCTGCAAGATATTGTTATGTCTTCATCAAACTCTGCAAATGGATATTACAAATGAAATGATGATTTGTAACGAGATCGGATTCAAAACAACTTTTTTATTTATTTATTTTGAAAATCCTAGGGTCATGAAACTTTGAACTATTCCTATTAGGCAATCGTTTCTAATAATAAATTTGTGTGGATTCATTTTTGTTTTCTTCCTAAAGTTTCAATTCCGAATGGGTCCATTATACTATTTAAAAAATGCTGTGGGCAAACAAAGCAATTTTATTCACTACAACCAAAAATCTTTCCATTAATAATCATAAATAGGATTGTATACAATACAACTACGTAAATCTAGACGAGTAAATTGGTTTTAATCATGTCATATAATTCCTGGTGGGGTGTTTTGCCGAATAACTTTGCCGACTGATTTTTTGTCGAGTGTATATCCTATTGTAGACCAGAAATTTCTGGTGAGATTTGAAAACGATTAGCGTGTTCGGCTCACACTTTCTTAGGTCAGTATTAGGTGTTACACATTATTAATCGCTTTATTAGTTAGGTCATTCAATGCTAAAAAACGTTATCAGTAATAACTTCAACCATTATGCAAATTTTGGATTTTTCCATTCGATTTTCGATAATGCCTATTCTACCAACTTACGTGGGATATCCACACAATTATATTTTATTTTATTACAACCAGTTTCATTCATTAAAAAAGCTTGTTTGTAATAATAAAAAAATAAAATAAAACAGACCAATATTATGTAAAAGATATCGTGTAAATCTCTAATTCCTGTTTAGTAAGCAATTAATCACCGTTATATTTATACATTTTCATGGAAAAATAAGTTTATCATTTATTATTGTTATTCTTTTTTCGAGGAAACTTACAGGCAAACAACTGTCATCAGAGATAATTTTTGTTTTTTAATGCTCTGATTTACAAATTTACCCTAGGGTATAATCTCCATTGTATCAAATACAGGAATGAAATTATTATTCTCTTATCTCATCTATACAACTGTTTTATACTTTTACTCAGAAACTGGGCTTCGAACGTCAAACTCCGGGGGAGTGTAAGTTGTGTAAGCTCTTAATAGGAAGCATAGTTTAGAATATCTATACAAAAATGCATGAACATAGACCTCGTACCCACCAAAGTCCATAGTCCAAAGGGGCATTGCTACCTTTAGTCCTTTATACATGTAAAACTAAAGAAGAACTCAAGCTTCGAATCGAACAGTGCATAAATATAATAACTATAACACAGGAAGTAAGAAAAACCTTTCATTCAAGAGAAAACTTTTGAGCTACTTTTACTCCAATGCAAAGAAACTACAAAAGAAATTCTAGGAACTGTCACAACACTTTGGCATTTGAAGTATAAAAGATTCAAACTCTCAAACAAGAAATTGGAATTTCTCTCAATATCACAAAACATCTAAACTGAATACGCATATACCAGGCAAACACGTAAGAATGAGTTCCATTATCCAGATTGAAAAAGATCTCGTGTGAAAGAGAAAAAGTCTCATCTTTGAGAAACAACCCACACACGCATTTTTAGATGAAAAAGAGCTAAATGAAAAAAATACGCATCTGGCCCTTTCTTCAACTTTCTATCAACATTTTGGAGAAAGTACTCGAACCCTGCCAAACCAGGAGAAGTTGCATCTGAAATATATAAGAGACTATGGAATCGCAATACCAACATGATATTGATAGTACCAGCTTGTTTATTTATGGCTTCATTTTGTACAGGAAGTTCTGTACTGTCTTCCTCTCTTGTTTTATCCCTGCCCGTGTCAATCCAAAGCATATTCTGCTTCAGATCAGAAGTTCAGTGAGGATGTTATATTAAAGGATGTATTTAATGCCATTAATCAGGAAATTTCTAGGTTTGTCAAAATCAGAATATTATAAATAAACATAACGTTTTGAAATTAAAGAGAATTATTGTATTCGTGGGTGGAATATTGAGTCAAATTTTTTAAATTTAATTTCAAAATACGTAACATTTTTTATAATAGATAAAAGTTACTTACTTATAAGTACAAAAAACACTTGGAGTGTTTATTAATATACCTTGCTGATTTAATCTGATCGAATATGATGAAAGTTAATAATTCGATTTTAGGGATAATGTGAAGAATGAGTCATGGTATATCGAATTATGATTAAATAGCACAGTTCATACATTTGCTAAGTCTTGACAAGCCTGCTAAACTGATACACGAGTAGCAATGAATAAGGAAGATATGATGTAGCTTATATACTTAAGAATATTAAATTATAGATTGCAAGTGAAAGGTAAACTGTGTAGCAGTCAATTTATAATTTAATTTAAAAATCCTAATTGAACATCCTCTAGGATCTCAACTTAAGTTAATATTATTTCAAAATGGTTTTAAAATATTCATATATATAATATGTTTACTATTAAATCCTTCGTGACTGGAATATACAGTATTTAATATTCTTGAAGTCATACAGAAAAGTTTATTTATTTTTGCAACTTTCAAATTGCCAATGGGGCAAGATTTTATGTAAAGTACCCATTTCGAAGCATTACATTTCATATTCTTTGTACCAATCTAATACAAAATGGTAACCAAATGCGAATAAGAGTTCCAATTCCCACGCCTTGTATTTTATAACAAATTATTACGATAATTATAATCATTTTAAATTAAATATTTTTGCAGGTGAATCGTTTCCATTACTTAGTGTTTTTCCACCTTTTTGGGTTTCTCGTTTGTATCTGAATAATTTGTAACATACATAAGACGACTTTCATTTTAATAAAATTTGTTAACATTAATTAGAAATGCATTTTTTGTAATGAATTAATAATAAAGCAAAAGGACAACTTTCCCAGTGGATATTTACGTAGTATACTGCTTTCTTAAGTTTCATGAATTTTAATAAGTTTCTCTCCTAGTCCAGGGAATACTGTCTTAGTTTTCAAACACATTATAAAATTAGTGTTGGATGTTGTTGCAGACATTCAGAGAGCAAAGTGAAATACAAATCTTGGCTCTAAAATACCATGCTTAAATGTACAAATAATCTGCCTTTAGCAACTTAGCCACAGTGGCATTCTCCAGTGAAAGCATTTTCACAGAAAACTCCAAACACTGACAAGTTAACTTAGTCATTAAGTGAGCAAATAGACTTAAATGTTAGTGACATTTTTTGAAGTAAAATGTTTTAACAAAAGAACTTAGAATTTTGAAAATGAAAAAGTGTGCATCAGGTCAGGAAATGTTCAATTGCTGGATTGCATACTCTTGCAAAAAATTGACAAAAGATAAATTTATGTAGACGTGAAAGGCAAGAAATATTCATTTATTCTACCCTGAAGCCTAAACAAATAGCAAAATATGCTTAAAGAAATTTCGGCTTCTTTCTTTACAAAGTCGGGATTGCTTAAGTCTCTATTCAATTAGTCTCTATAATAGGGCTTTTGGATAAATCCGTTTGAGTTTATTTGAAATTTTATGGAATGCAGTATTTGAAATGTCGTCGAAATTGTAAGATAAGTCTTTCTGACTCTATGTGTCTGTCTCTTAACTATGCATAATCAATTTGTAAAGTTTGACAATGTTTTAATTAGCCGTTTGTACTAGATTTGATTAATTTATTTGTATTATATCTGAAAATCTAATAAGGAATAAAGATTTTTAACGGTTCCATACTACTTAAAAATTCCATGAACAAAAAGTTTTGTAGGTCCGTGTTTTTTTCTGGTGATGCAGTGTTTTCAAACGTGTGTGGAATGTTCAACGGTGTCTGGCGATGCATGTGGAGGAGGATTCACTTAGGTACTTTAGATGGATCTTAGAATCTTAGATGCTGCTGTGTTTTATAAGTAAAACCAAGGCCGCTGTTATGTTGTGCATCACTCAATCTTCCTTCCACTCATGGTTTTATCCCCCAAATAAGATCTTCTGTCGGTAAAGTATTAATTTTGTGGTTCTTTTTTAGCATGTCTACGTCTTCGATTTGATAAGAACCAGAACACATTCATTACATTGACAAAAAAAGGTCTGCCAAGACAATGCAACCTAATCCTACCCTTTCTTAAGGTTCTTAGGCAGAGATGGATGATGTGAGGCGAAGTTGAATTAATTGGTACAAATTGTAGGCTCTTAGTAAAAGGAAATCTATCTTAGGTAGGTATGATTAAAGATTAGGCTCTAGGCAGCCTAGAATGATTTTTTTCGTGCATTTACGTGTGCTTTGAGAAGAGTGGTATGAAAGAAAAGTGATAATCTTTCTTCGGGCGGTGAAGCTAAGGGATTAAGTGCAAACAGAGCGTTTTTTTTAGTCCTTACTTGTTTGCAGCAGACGGATCTGACATTTGACATGTTTTTGCAATTTGACACTTCCTCTATCTGAATGCTAAAATGGAATTGTCTAGGGAAGAGTGATAGTCATGTCTACTTCTTGTGGAATGATGGTGATTTCCTTTTTATGAAGTCTTGAAATTGAACACACATTTTTGCCAGGTCTAGATACCCGGATGCCAATCTTGATAGACAAGATAATTCTGAGTTCAACCGTTAGGGCTCTACACTAAGGACTCAGAAGCATCATGAAAATTTACTGATTAACGGGGAGTTTTATTAAACTTTCTCTATTCCCCTATGCTTATAGTATATAGCATTCAAGTAGTCTTATAAATGTGTCCTTGAGTGATTAACCCAGTTTAAAATCCAATTAATTTGATTTTATAATAAGCTAAAATTAAAACCTTGAAATTCCACTGTTGTAAATGCCCTATTTTTGGAAACTTTTCATATCGAAAACCAATTTATTAAAAACCATGCATGACTTGTTGAATGTGTTCTACTGTAAATGCAAAAATGATTACATACTACCTGAAATTTGATTTAAAATTAAATTCTCAGTAACATGGCTTTGCTTCAAGTACGAAAGGCAATTTGGAATTACAGTAATAATCCCACGAATCACCCACTTCACAATTGCACAAAAAGTAAAATTCAAAATTCACTACAAGACAAACTACAAAAATAATTATGTTTTTAGTTGTAGCAGCATTTTAATCTAGTAAATTTACTTATTTGCTCATCTCTTGCAAAGACCATTCTGTTATGCAGCGGAACGTCTGGACAAAAATACACATTACACGTGTACAAATTCGTTTCTAAATATACCAAATACCGATGCCGGTAGAATAATATTTACGTAATGTGGAGGAGGGGATAGTTTTATAACCCTAGTTTCCGTCATAAAACAACTCTGCCATTTATTTAATAACTCTTAACTGTAGTATAGTAAATAAAATGAAACTTAATTTTAATTTTTAAACTCTTCTCCTGTAAGTGTGTAAGCAAATAAAAAACCCAGCCTGAATTTGCAGTCTTCAGTAGTACAAATTAATAAATATATTTATATTTATTGTACTTTGTACACATACAGCCATTCAAAAATTGATCTGTTGTTGGGATTCCTAATAATAGTATGACCGATATTTCAGTTCCTTTCCTTGAAGCAATTATCAAATGTAATAAGCTTTGTAAAGTGTACCAGTGGATATAGTCTTCCAATGTGCTTACAACTTTCACACCCACACAGAATTTTTGTGACATTGAAAGTAGAAAAACATTGTTCCCAGCACCACCATACAGGTACTTACTACTCAGGTACGAAGATACCAATAAAAGTTGACATGTTCAAGCACGTGTATACAATTTTGTACTGATTGCGATATAAACTCATCCATCAATTAAGCTTGAGCAAACAGTAAATTCAGTAAAATGACAACCTGACGCAATAGGCTAATTTAAAAAGTTAGCTATACATTTCTCCTGTAAGTTTTCCCTTGAAAATTGAAAAACGAAAACAGAGCAGACTTACAAACAAACCTTTAATAGCAAACGAAACAGCTTGTTATTCCAGTAAAATGTTTTTGATGTGTCCTTGCACTGGAGTTTTAAATTATTTTACAAAAATCGTCATCATCTAGTCCATACCATGATATAATACTACTGCAATTTCCCTATTTTCCCTTGAGTGGGAAACACTACTGCATCATCATTTTAAAAAGAGCCTTTACCCATTACCCAGTGAAGGGTCCCTCTTATATATACACTACACTAAAGTCGAAAGTAAGTTGCACTTCCTTAGCAATAAAACATTGTGTCGAATTCGTTTCTTTTGTAATTAGGAAGAAAGCTTTGTCCTTCAAGACCAAGTTTAAAGAGGGCACACTGAAGAGTGTGAGCCAAACCAACTAGCAAAACTGTCTATCTCCCAGCTAGTTCTAGTTGTCACTAGTCATAAAATGTCTCATTTCAAAAGAGGTGATCTCAGCATAAAATAAACTGTATATCCAAAACGAGTCCTCTAAACTAGGCAAAGGATGAGTGTAAGTACCTTTTTTGTTACAGTTTTGGCACTCTTCCTAAAACTTGTTTTTTAAATTCAAAGCATTGAAATTACTCGTCCTAACATCCCTATCTTTTTACACACTTCAGTTTTCACATTTGTATATAAGATTTCATTTAAATTGAAAAAGGAAGTACCTGCTGGAGCTATCCTAGGTATTCTATTATCTCGTTTTCTCCGGTCTGCCCAAGTTACTTAAGAACATTCGGTGTTATTCTTTTTCCCTAGAGTCTCTTTCCTTTTTGCAATGATGTTGTATAACGAGTCTAAACAGGGTCTTTGAAGTTTATATTATTCCATTCCATACGCTTTCATCTAAAAGTACGAGTGTCTTTATAGAATGTATTGAAGCCACGCCAGATTTTTCGTGGAAGCCTTTTTGTAATCTATACGATGATACCACTACCCTGGAAATCATCCTATCTATAGTCCCTGTTACTCTATTTCTCTTCAGTATAAATTGCAACCTTACGATGTAAACACCTCACGAACTTTCACTACCACTTACTAATGCATTCAATGATGATTATACTGATAGTATGGGATTACACAGTATACAGTAAGTAGCTCGAACTATATTTAGGTACCAAAACGCACCTCACGAATCTCGACTACAAGCCATATTTAGGTTTACAAATGGTCTAAAAGTACGACGACCCAGATGATAATGATGACAACAGAAATTTCCTAGCATTTCATCACCAAACTTGAACAGTCGTAAGATAAACCGCTTTCGCACATTAGACTCTAGCATTAGTATGATAATCTTTTTCTACGGTT
>JAQGAA010002656.1:0-12239 GCA_034696425.1 Isotoma viridis | reverse complement strand
TTTGCTAAAATTTAGTGTAATGGTAATCTGCTTTAAATCTCATTGGAATTTTGTACCGTCTAAGTTTACGTCTGAATTTTTTTGAAATGCGCCAGTAAATGCACTCATCAGCCATTGTATTCAACGACAACCAGAGTTTATGATATTACAAGTAAGAGCGACACATAAAACAAACTACCTACTCGGTTTCTCTAGTTATGACGCTCACAAATTTCTAGTCGAGTGACCGTGGGAGTTCAAAGACTTTTAATTCCATTAGGTCTTCTGCTTCTTAGCTTTCAGAAATATTTAACTTTTCAAAGTATACCAAACAAAAATAGAATTTTTCTACACATAGAACAAATATAAAACCATGTTATGCCTCCAAGTCTTTACGAAACTCTTTACCTGCACTTGAGATTATTCTCAGCTTCGTGACATTCATCTTACGCCGTCAGCAGAGGCAAATAATAATACAACTATAACTTATTTTTCTGTCATTCCGAACAAATTTTACTTCATGTCTTTATTATTATATAGCTCTCTCCTAATCAATTGGTGCAGACGCACATACACGCTGCATGGCCCAAGAAATTTTAGTCACAGACTTGTTACGTATAGCTATTATACAGATAACGAAGAATATTGCATGCATACGCTTAATGTCAGAGTTTAATCAAGTCATTTTGAAATTACCTAAGTTTAGTCATGTGTATCTTCAAAAACGAAGTATATTAAAAAAAATGACCTCTCATTTGGATGGGACTGGGACCTTGAATACTTCTAAGTAAATGTAACGAAATGAAATTAATGAAATCGAGGTAGCTTGGGTTTTGCTTCAAAAATGAAACAAACAAAGTCATACTACAATATATAGACTAGTGTCAGTAATTAAAGTAATTATTGTGGTGAATCAACACATGAATTATTATTATAATTATTATTATATTAATTTGTACATTTTTACATACGCACCAATGAACTGCTTTAATTGACTGATTTATATTTAAAAGTTTTATTCAATAAATGTTTTTGATTTTTGCCCACCCATAAATTTTTTGTATACCCTAAGCATTTTTTTACCATGTATATTATAATTTAATCCTAGCATTGCACCACTTTGTTATGTTTTATTCCATTTCCATCTACTATTTGCTATAACATGGTAACTTTTGAACATACTAGCTCAGCGGAGTAGATGTACTTAAGACATGCAAGAGCTCAGACAGAAACTATTCAAAACTAAAATTTTGGCATGATTTTACAATGAAATACTACCAAAATTTAATTCCTGCAGTTTTTCTATCAGCAAAAACAATCGGTAGCAAAATACATTGTCATATGTCACAATTGGTATGGTTCATATATAATCTGTCATGGATATGCAAAGATTACAAGCAACAAAAAGCAATTTGTTCAAGTCATTTGCACTGCTGGAGATAATTACTCGAGTAATAAAATCTAGGAGTGAATCCAAACAAATTGAAATGTCAGATATCACAAGAGTTGAAAAACACTTGTGTTGAAACTTTTTTTGTGTGCAAAATTAAAAATAGAACTAAGTAGACTAACTACCCGTTCTCATTGAATGCGAGTGAGTCATTAATTGAGAAAGAAATTCATTTCCGATCTAGGACATAGGACAATCTGCTATTCAACATTCATGGAACACCAATCAATTCTACACAAACATAAATAATTCTCTACAATGTAGCGTTATTTCTCTATTACTATGTACAATGTAGATAGGAAGTCTATAATGAATTAACTTTCCATTCCAAATGTTTGCACTCTCAAACATAACATACAATATAAAGTGATTTCAATTAAATCACGCTTTTATGATTCCACACACCCAGCATTAATGTATGCAAGCATGTTTAAATTTTTAAATTAACAGACAATGGTACCATTTTATATTTAGTTAATTGCAGACCTTGTGGTTGTGGTGTAAACAGTTCGGGTCAAAGCCCATAATGGAGAGAATATATGAGCTATTGTTTCTGAACTACATTATTGCATTATTGCCGATGATGTTTTATGGTTTGACATTTTAATGAACTAAAAATGAAACTTTGGCAGCCAAATATATTTCACTTTGAAATCATTTTCAAAACATAAAACTCAATTCATTATTATGAATTATGGTTTATTCAGAACTCTCTAATGTACAGGTGCGTAAATACCATAATGCCTATCTACCTACCATAATGCCTACGATATAATAAACACCGAAAGCGATAGGGATACATGAGTGACAAAACTCCTTACAATGAAGTGCATAAAGTATTTCTACTACTAATTTCAGTTTAATTTTATGAAAAAAATATGAGGCTTTGTATTTAGTATATCCTATATCTTTGGGAACAGGAACAAAAGTAATATAATGGGATGGTAGGTCTAATGGTTGACGGTCCACGCAGTCCACCACACTTCATAGTAGTAGTACGTGGTTCAGCTTGAGCACCTTTGTAAATGGAATAAGTAATAATTTCACACCTGGGTGAGCTGAAGAAGTAATGCATCGTTGTTAAAAAAATTGTAATATTTACAATTTTTGGACTCTAGCAAATTGAGATGTAATGAGGATAGGCAAAGGATGCTAAGAGATGCATCCTCATAATACGGACTAGCTTCTGGGTTCAAACTGAATCATATACACACAAAAATTTGCAAAAGTTCATAAAAATATTGAACACGCCATTAATTTCATTATTCACCCTTGAAAATAACACATTGAGAATAGTTCTATGCAACTTATAAAAACAAATATTTACTTTTTTACATTGTCCAGTTGGTTGTATTGCACACCTTTGAGAAATCATTCTAGCGTTGATTTATAAAAGTCCTTGTTCATATGTGAAATCATTCTAGCATTCAAATGTAGAATCCTTGTTCAAACCTTTTTTAAACTAGTTGGAATGATTTTTAATTTTTAAAGCAGTAAATAACCCTCAAACAGTAAGTAGAATGTTTATTGGCATTTGCATGAACCCTAGTTTAGGAATGCTAATGAGGAAACGGCTCATCTCATAGTTCAGCTCAGAAGTAGGGAAACTTTTAAAGTTTTTCCTGTATGTAGTGTGAATTTTCACTTATTAATTATTATACATTTCATATTTTTTATGCTTTGTACTGAACCACATTTTGTTATGTCATGTCATTTAGTAAATATTACTTACATTGCAATAATTATCTTAACTCTTTGAACCAATTATCAAACTAATACATGGAAAACGAATAAAAAAGGCTTAAACCACAAAGCATGCGATTCCAAATACTTTTATGGCAATGACGTATTTTAAATTGTAAAAAGTAATATTATTATTTCTGTCAAGTTTTACCAGCTGAAATATTGTTTGATGAATTTAAATTTTATTGCTGTGCTCTTTTAGTACTTCATAACATGACGTGTATCGTGTGTAATCTAAATTGATGGCAAACAAGACAAAGTTTGCAAAAAATTAGGTTCATTATGCACTCAAAATTATTTAGATTTCCAGTCCAACCAGATGTAAAGGTCATGCATAATATTTTATTTCATATTCCTAGTATTACAGTACTTAAATAAACTAGCTAAACTTAAAAACATTCTGGTCCCTAGTACTCCCTTGTCCCTATTTCCTTATTTCAAAAACAAAAAAATTTGTTGTTTTAAACATGAATTTCTAAATTAATGATTGTATCCCTATCTACAAAAAACAGTAAATTACGTATCATGTCACGTTACCAAAAACGAGCTCATTAACTTTAAAATATGTGTTGTAGGAAGGAACTGCAAATATTTTGCATCATCTATCACTTTACTTGTATGCATAATAGAATCAATTTCAACTTGCACAATTTATTATTGTCCTTTTACACCCCATTGTTGCACTCTTCTCAATTTCACATTATTGTATTGTTGATTGCCACTGATCTAATTTGCATGTGTCGGATTTCTTTAATTTATTTCTAGGACATATTAAACATTGGACCCCGTCACGAATGAATAGTCAAATATGAATAGAGCATGTCATCACAATCATAATATTAATCACGACTAAACATACATCAACATCACACGAATAAGATACATTCAAACCTGTGTAAATTAAATGAATCCATATTTACAAAAAAAAATCGAACTCTTGATTACATGAAATTGCAGCCCCCATGTCTGATTTCAATAGTAAGTTTTATCTTTAAAAAAAATCATGAGATTTATTGTGCCCTTCTGCTCTCTACAAGTAAAGAATGAATGCCAGACTTTTGTGAATGCAAATTGCCACAAGTAATAATATGTATCTGAATGTACCGTATAGAATTAGGAGAATGTATCTTGAAATTGCGAATCCTTATAGTAAAAATAGAGATTGAATATTGAATTCAAAACAGGACAACTTGTACCTGCAAAAATCGACACAGAATGCTCACTAAAAATTTTAAAAATATATATTTAAATAGTTGAACTCCAGTAGTAAGTAACCTCAACATGGCTAATTTATCAACGAAGCCCAATACTACATATATTACTAAAAATGGATAAAAATATTTATGAACAGATATCTAGTCTTAAAAAAAAGTCACCTCTGAACTATAATTTTGGAAATTAAACTAGAAAATCAAAATCTGATTCAAAGAACCTTATTAGATTTAATAGATTGAACAGTTATAGTATTTTAATGCAGAATACCATTTATTCTTTGAACCCACAGATTAAACAGAGCCATTATACAATATATTATAACTAAAGCCAACAATATCTAATAGATGTGTATATATTCATAGGAAAGATTTAAAACTCAAGTTAATAATTAAAAATACCCAGAAGTTTGGAAATGTATCCAAATGCTAAATTCTCTGCTCATCTAAAGTAACGACTACCAATATTCTATATTAAAATCTATTTATCTTGAATATTTATCAAAGATCTCTTTTTCATCTGAGTTTATTATAGTCACTAACTATCTCAAGATACTTACAGCTTCAGCAAAACTTATATAAGCTAATCATTAGTCCTTCTTGAACAGCTTTGGCTGTCATATACATATAATATAATGAAATACTGCAATTTCTCTGCTTCACATAAATTCACTAAAGGAACCAAAAGAGATAAAGCAGTTCTTGAAGATTTCCTCTCATTATTGCAAGCTTATATATACTATTAGTAATGTTAATGTGTATGCATGCTTTTGAAATTTTGACTGAAAAAGGATGGAATTAATGCTTTCATTAAATAACTCTTATATATAATAATATAATAATAACAATACTACATGAAACCCTAGATGATACTGGATATAGAGGAGAAAAAAATATGGCATTAAAAACTAATTCGGCTTACTTTCCTTTCAGAGGTTAAAGCTGATGATTGATAATAACGATAAAATAAATAAAAATATAACATTATATTCATACAATCAAAAGGTTCAAACTGACTGGAAAGTCAACCATCTTTACATAAAAGTTATATTTGTAGAATCGTACCTATAATAATATATGCATGTGCATGTTACCAACGCTAAAAACTTATAAGACTTACATAAAATATTATTACTTTATTACTTATTAAGCGCTTGTGAACAGAATGAAGTATGTTGATAATACAACAGTATTGATCTGGAATATAAAATAAGGCTGAGAAACTCAATTTTTCGCTTATAGAGCAAAATATATGCTACATAAACATAGGTACGCTGAAAGTGTTTGTTAATTTAGGTAACAAAACCAAATTAGCTCAAAAAGTTTAAGATAACTATTCAAAACTTAAGGGTTTTCTGTCCTCCCTTCTGAACGCCTAATTAAATCCTTATTCGCTTACCACTCGTCAGAAACTATATATATATATACACATGCAAGAGTTGTTTTGTTAGAAAAGCTATAATATATATGCGCCATAAAATTATTACATACTGAAGCATTAAATGGTTAAAAAGTGTCGTGTGTGTTGTGGAGTTGAAGCAAGTAGTTAGAGTTGTTATTAAGGATTGAATGAACAAACAAAGCTTCCTAAAAGTTAAAAAAAAGTTTTTCCATTCAATTTAAGCATTTTACTGGAGAGATTATATGGATTGGAGAATAAAAGTTGGAAAAAAAATATTTGCAATCCAATTGCAAACTTTGAATTATTTTACGATAAATATAGAGAGAGACTCTTAACTTATCTCTGGCATCGTTAAAGTTAACTCTTTCTTCATTGTTTTACATAGATATTTTTATTAGGTTCGGAACTCTATTAAAACTACTAACTTTCTGTTTGTCTCCTTAGTGCAAATACTATGAAGGGATGATTTAATGTGAGGAAAGCTTGTTTAAAAAAATACCTTAAAGAGCTTCTAAGCTTCAAAAACTTTCCTAATTCCTTCTTCTAAATAAAACATGCCATATTTTATAACTAAAACGCATGTATGTACTCTGTTCTGTCAGAGAAATGTGTTGAGTCTAGTATACAGGTACACACACATCCTTCCCTTCCCTTTCGGTAGTAGTATTTAGTCTATTTAGTATTGAAATTGAAAAACCAAAAACACCTGATTTGCGACATCTTACCTACCTGAGTTATAAAATACAGAGCCTTTAACCAATTTACAAAATTCACCTTGGTTAGTTAAATAACTTTAATTAAAAAAAAAATAATACAACTAATTAGTTTCACCTTAGTAAGCAAAAGAATGGCTTATTGCAGGGTAAAAATCCTGAACTTTTTTAAACCTAAATTTTTCCTCAAACTCTCCCGATTTCAATCCTTAATAAACTATCTATTGAATCTTATCGTCAAAAACAAGACCATAAAGTTCAGGGAGATTGTACAAGGTAGTAAGAACTTTTTGCTTGCAATTGCGAATAGTTTTGTAGTTTACCTTCTCTCTTGTCTTAAATTATAATAAAACAAAAATATTGCCCACACGTATTTTTATTCCTAGTTTTTTCTATGTGCAATATTAAAAGTAAAAATCCCTTGTGTTTCCATCCCATTCTTCTTCTACGTTTCCAAAAACTAAGTGTTTTATGCCCTATAGTACTAAAATATTGCCTATATTACGATACATTTGAAACCCCCACGGTCATGACCATTGGGGGTGGTCCGATTGACCCCATCTTCAAACTTGACCTGAGATAGAGTCTCTAGAGACTGTGTACCAAGTTTGAAGTGAATTGGTCAAACTCTTCTAAAGTTATTGATACTTTCACTAACTACCTACCTACCAGACAACACTCACGACCACATAAAGCATCTACGATACTTAATAAATACCTTACAGGTCGAACACACGAACAAAGGGTATATGCTTCATGATGATGGTGGTGGTGATAATGATGCATAAAAAGCTATACCTAATAATGGCATATATACAAAGCTCCATAGTCCACAAATTTACTAAATAGAGATGCATTTGTCCTATATTGTTATGTTGTTCTTGAAAGGCAAAGGTATAAAATCCTAGATGCATGTGAATTACTCTGAGGTTGAGAGTCTTAAATTTTCAATCAAATTAAAATAAAATGTAAAGTAAAACACTATTATTATTATGCTTGCTTATATTCCTTGTTGTGTCCAGAGTCGGTAAAGTTTCCATTAAAGAATAGAAGTAAGAGTAGTGTGGATTTTCCTTACAAAGGAAATTTTATGGTAAATCGATACAAGCTACATGAAACTTCAACCACAATATATTATACCATGTCCATTTCTCTCTGTAATATTATGTCCACCTGATTAAATTAAATGAAAGGTAAAATTTATAACTATGCGATCCAACCCCAATGCTCAGACTTGTATTGAGAGTGTGAAATAATTTAAAAATGAGTCTATCTATAAATTAAATGTAATCCAATAACCTCTTCTGGTCTTTAATTATTTGTTATAATATATGTACATGCGTAACCTTAATTTATTTACCTGTTTTTGCTTTAGTAATATGCATTGTTATTGTTAGCTTGTAGAGGAATAGATTAAGTAAAAATCAAGAGTTTAATCCCCAAATCTATTTATTAATCAAAGTCATCAAATGAAAGTGTAAGTAAGTTTAAATAAAGTTGTTATTGTGTAACTGTGTGTACCAGTCAGACATCGTCGTATAGTTAGTAGGAGTGATGTGATGTGAGTGAAGTACCTTAGTAGCTGTTAACTAAATTACTAAATTCCTTACTGTTACTTATTACTAGTACTACTAAACTACTAACTATACTAAAGAAAATTTAACATTAAAGCCAAGCCTGCCACAGAATAAAATAAGAAACTTGATAAAAAACAGAGAATAACCAACTACCCCGATCGCATCATTCGCATCTGTAATGATTAACATAATATTTTAGAATAAAATTAAATAAAGTCATGTTTCACGTTGCAGCTACTACTTAAAATGGCTTTTAGTTAAATGTATTTGTTCAGTCCTGTAATCAGTCCTAGTTGTTGATGTTAAATCTAAATACTATTCAATAATATGCTGTGTGTGTAATGTAAGTTCTAATAATACTAAACTACTACTCTCCTACCTATTTCTGTTTATGAGTTACATTATGAAATGAAAACTAACTTTAATAATGAATCAAGTTATAAAATTTCATTAAATTTGCTGTAGAATTTAGTAGTCATGATAAATAGAATTTAAGTTCTTCTCATGAATCTCACGAACAAATAAAACGCGCAGGGAATAAAATCTACTAAATAAATACTTCATTATAAACTCTGTAAATTACTTGAAATATTCTTTAATGTGTCTGCCAATAATGTAATAAGATGCTACTAACTACTACTAGCTGTTTCAAATGGTATGATTTATTATTATTATTAATATTTATTAATTAATCGATCCTCTAGCTTATCTCTTAAGAGATAACCCTTTTGATAATTAAGATGATCAATAAGATTTTGGGGGTTTATCATTCTGCCCCTAATGAACTAACAAGCTTGAAAAAGTAGGGTAAATAATAGTTGGGTAATCCATACTTTCCATACCAACAAAATTCTCTTTACGCTAAGATCATCCTGTTCGAAACTTTTTTGAAAATTTATATTTCAAAAAAGACATTTTACTTTCTATCCAATGATACCCCTTTCATCGATTTGTGTCAAATAGGACCAAAGTTGTTGAATTTAGAAATTAGCATTAGAGTGTATATGGGCCCAAATCTATAACCAACTCTACCTATTTTCTAAAAAATATTGATTTTTCCCAAGCATAATTAAAGTTTCTTTCATAAGAAGCGACAGAAACAGAAGTATCGTATATGATATAAATTATATAATCCTGCACCTTCAGAAATTCAATAGATTGAATTTTGGGGTACTTTAAACTTTTTATGGGTCCATAATTAATCAAAAGACTATATACATTAACAATCACTCCAAATTACGGTACATTTTTGTCTACTTGGAGTTTTTTTCATTATATTCCACCACCAGCTACCACCTACAACAAACACCTATCTATTTTGCCTACATGTATCATGTACCCATGCATAACCCCACACAACATAATAATCCATTCCTCTTCTCCCATCATTCTTCTTCGTTTATTCATTTCTATACGTACTGAAGCTCATAAAATAAAAATGTGAAACTGTTTTACCTCCTGTTTTTATTCGAGATGATAGTTATAATATTGTTTTGATAATATATTAATGCATGCGGATGCTCTTTGAAAAAATATGCTAATACTTGACGAGTTTTCCTGCTAACTATATATATATATAAATGTATAAACAACACGTTTAAACTTTTGACTTGAATGAATACAAGAGATGAAAGGTAATAATATTGAATAAATGAAAATGCACACGCATTCACGCAGTAAGTTGATACAGTTTTAGAATCTTATCTCTAATCCCCGGAATGAGTGTGTATATACATACTTTTTACACTGTTTTATTTCTCTCTTCAAAGAGAAAGAAAAAGCATGATTTATTTATCTTTTTAGACCACAAGCGGAAATCATATAGGATGCTGTGATGATGATATAAAGTTATTATTGTATGAAAATATCCCGATCTACAAAATGATGTGTGCCATGTCCAGAGGGAAAATCATTAGTCAGTTTCCACGTAAAAGATAAAATGCTAAAAATACCACTACCGACAACTTATTTATCATCCTACACCACAAAACCCGAGAGAGATTCTCTCCTTACTACTATTTCATTATTAATGGTACACACACAGAAGGAAACTGAAACTCGGTGAAATGAAAGAAAGCAAAGAGAAACCTTTTCTCTCTTTATAAGCTCTTCTCATAGAAAATTCGGAGTATTCGGTTCTTCCCGATTTGTAGGATTAATTTTATTTCTTAGAGTGTAAATTTCTTTGTTAAAAGAGTATCTTATTAGGAAATATGTAGTATAATGCTTGGTATGGTATTATTATTATCAGCTGGAGATAGAAACGTGTTTCATAGTACAATTAGCATTTGAGAGTATGATATGATATGATTACAATTATGTGGGCTAATAGCTGCCGAAACTGCCGATAGCTTTATAGCTATTTTTGTTATTATTGTCCCATTAAGCTCAAGTTTCCTCAACTAGTAAACTGAACTTTTGACCAAAAGCGTGACATGAGTGTAATTAGATAGATTTGTATAAGGGAAAAGTTGCGAAACAAGAGGGATAGCGGGTGTTGCCGGAATTAATGGATTAGAGTATAATGGTTATATGGCTTAGACTAAAAAGAAAGAAATAATACAAATACAACACAACACATGGCAATTGGCAAATAAAAGGTGCAAATGCCCTATTCCTCCAGTTGAGATGGATTAATTTGCGAAAATTAAATCCTATTACTGTACCCACTACCTACTAAATGAATACCTTTATCTGAGTCGTATTTCTTTTGTTATAAAGGCTACAACGAAGAAATAAAATTTATATCAACAACAGCTCAGTTCAAGTTAAATTACAATTCCACATTGCATTGCATTTACCAAAGGGAAAGGTTTGTAAGAGAAGCGTGTGTGTAGGCAGAATATGCTGCATTTGAGGTTTACATAAATTCCAGATAGGTAGATCAGTAAATGACGACTGTAGAGTCAGTCCTGCGAATTGTTGAATCCTACCTGACTGACTGACTGACTGGAGGTGCCAATCTGCCAAGGTTATTATCTTGAATGTTGGTCCGGATTTCACATTCACTTGCATTTTTATTTTTCTACTCTCAGCAACTTAAGCTATATGATATGACGGATCATCATGTTTTTTTCTTAATCAACTAGTTTCCATTTGCATACTATTGCATAAACATCTTCAGATAATAAATTTGCATTTTCAATCTTACATCTATATTGCTTAAAAGGATTTATTTTTCACTATGAGAGGAATAACAAACATGGAAAAAATAGAGGAGCTCCTCTACGGGTGCATGTGCTTACTTACTTGTCATATATACAAATTGATGACAATCTAACTTACTAACTTAGTAAGTTGGGACAAAACTGGAAGACTAGAACGACTACCTACTTACAGCTACGATGTTACACTGACTATTGTCATGCAAATATATAGAGGGGCTTCGATGAAATCAAGAATCAATAATACGGGTAAAGAAAGAAGGATCCTTGTGTAAAAATAAACCTGATTTTTATTCAACTTCCAATTATTTTTTAAAGGGCGGATGCTTCTACTTTCTACCTTTACCTTAGATAATAATAAATACATCCGTTCGTTCAAGAGGAAGACTATAGAGTATTGGGTATTAAGATTAAACTTCATAATAAGATCATGGTCATTTCTTTTCTACGTCATTTATTCAGGAAAAAAGGATTTTTTCAGTTGAGGAATAATAAATTATCCCAATTCTAACTGAGACTTTAGTTCAAGCAAAATGACAAAATTCAATTATTAATTAAATCCAAATGTACAAAATAGAATGTCATGTTGGGACTTAAAATCTCTAGTGAATTTAATCTTTTTTGTACTTTATGGGATATTGAAAATACGTGATTTTCACTTAATCTTGAGCTTCATAAAACACTATATTAAATTAAACTTGAGCTTATTCAATAAAAAAAAATTCCTCCTTTCTGAGTATTCTCTAGTCCTTGAAAATCAAAAACCTAGTTTTTTTTACTATAGAATTGAATACAGATTAAGGATTAAGTTATTTGAATTATAAAGTTGACAGTTGGTACGACTTGAACTTATATAAGAAATGCATTTAATGTCTCGATGTATGAAATATGTCTTGGATTCACAATAAGATGAGATACGAGGTTAATAAATTCTTTTAGGGTAAAATAAAAATATACTTATAATGAAATGATAAACTATTCATAGGTTTCCTCGGGTCGA
>JAQGAA010002655.1:0-12241 GCA_034696425.1 Isotoma viridis | reverse complement strand
AGTTATCGAAGTCACAGACGGACGGACGGACAGACGGACAGAGCAATCACATAAAGTAGCTTTCGCTACTTAATAATAGAAAAGGAACCGGAGGTTGCGTCATGGATTGCATACATACAATGATTATCATCATCAGGGTGGAGATGATTGTTGTCGGGAGTATTCCTATTATTAATGTCATTCCCGTGATGAGCATCACTATTTTGTTTTGATTTGGATTTGGATGATGATCTGTCCACAAATCCAAATGGTTCCTCCATCCTGTTAATTCTGTTTGAATAACAATAATACATATCATTCTATTATCTCCATGCTCTTAACCTACTCCATAACTAAATATATTTAAATTTGTTATCATTGCTTAAGTAAGCTTATATTTTGTGTATGGGATGGTTCGTTAGATTTGTTTAGCTTTATAGAATAATATTCTAATCAGTCAAACTAAGGGGAATCTGATAGAATTTATCTTTAAAAGTTTTCAGGGCTGTTTTTGTTGTATTGTAGAGGAAGTACCCACATGCATAATATAAACCTTGGCTTTAAAGCAGAAACGGCCAGTAGGGTAATATATAAAACTCTTGAATTCATTATCCTTCTGCTTTTTGTTAAAAGTTACTCACTGTAATTAATATGAATCCTTTTAATTAAATTTTATTTTTATTAGTTTTTTAATCAGTAATTAGAAGCCTTTTGTACTCGGTATTTGTAGTTACGCCGTGTACTGACTTGCTCGAGATTTTGTATGAAACCGAAGATTTATTTCACATGGAAAAAATTTTACCAGACTTAAAACAGATTGCTTCTTCTGATTGCATTGAGTAAATGTGCTAATTCGTTCGTCACCTATTCAAAACTATAATCAGTTTAAAATCATTAAAAACGATTTTAAAAATCTTAATTACATTCAACCGACCCTCACCAGTAAGAACTTCATACAAAATGCCTTATTACAACAATTTCATACCTAAAATGCATACAATGAAATGACGGAAGGGTGTTGTGTTGGTTTTGTATACATCAAAGCAATAAAACTAAATAACTAAAATGATAAATGGGTATTACTCTATTTAAAAACAAGGATAGAAATTCATTCCTTTCAAAGCTCAAATAATTAATGTCAATCCAAAATCAAAAAGTATCAAATCGCTCAATAATAAGCCATATTACATTTCAATTTTTTTCTTTTCATAAACAACCTGACATAATAGTAATAATAGAACCAACTCTTAATTAATAGTTTATTTGCTCAAGAAATTAATCTTCAAGGAGGACTTACAATATATAAACTGACTCACTGCAGCAAAATCAGACTAGAATACACACCGTGCGTAATAGTTAGTAAGTAATAGCACACAACAGAAGGTTGATTCTGATTTATACAATCAACGTCAGCAATCAACTGCTTGATGAGATGACTATACAGCGGCAGTTCTTGTGATACTTGTTAATTGAAAAAAGTATAAAAAATATATTAATTTTTGTTCAAAGGCGACAGGTGTGGCTGTAATAACCATTCACTTTGATTTTTTTCAAACGTCTTAGATAATCTAGTACAGATTTTTAGGTGTGATTATTGCAAGGCTCACTGTGAAAGGTTGTTATTTTCATAAAGTTATAGAATAACTTCTTTCAATGTTCCAATTCTGAGTCTTGCTTAAGTTAAAGAATTCAATTTTAAAATATTGTATTCAATGTTACAAAACTAAAATGATTATACTCGGCACTTGAATATTTTTTACCCTTCCACTACTTAGGATAATTTTTTTATTACGTCAGTATTATACCAATAAAAGAACGAACGAGTGTTGTATTATTGATATTTGACACTATCTTCTTGTTCAATATTCAAAGGCAATAATTGGTATAAGACTCAATGTTAAAGAGTAATTAACAAACTGGTATTGCTTAAATAACTCGTACTTACCTAGATACATACAATAATGTCCGTGTGTGTATTAATGCTCATCAATTTTAATATGACTTTTACTCGTAAAACAAATCATCATAACCGAGTAGTGCAGTTAGTTAGTAGGGTTATGATATAATGGAGATTGATAATAATTATTATAACAGATATATTTACATAAATGTAATGGTAATGGGAATTCTATTAGGTAAGAAGGTAATAGACAAATCTTTACCGTCACTGGCCGCAGTCATCCATCAGTAAATTATAATCAGTCAAAAATTTAATAGACTTTATATGCAAAGTATATTTACTCGTCTTTTGTGTATTAATGATTCATACGTATATTTGTGTGTGTATGATGCAAGGCAAGACCAACGCTTCGAAAGTGTCGGGTTTCTATCTGGATGGATGTAATACATTAGTACCTCGTTTATATTAGTAGTTATAATTGACACATAATTGATGGAGTGTTTTTCTAGCTTATCTTTCCGCTATCTTATCGATTTGCAGAGTAGATTATGATAACACTGGAAGGTCATAAGTTGAGGTTTGGATTGCAAGCAAATATAAATGATATTGTATTACTATTTTCTTGCCATAATATTTAATGCAATGAATGTTCCTCTTCCTGGCAGAAATAGAAAATATTGTATGTACGTGCTTGTCCTTTACTTGTAGGCTTGTGTAAACAAAAACAAATCCTCGGCTGAAACATTGTAAAAGTTTGTATTTGTCACGATTGTGGGATACAGATGAAAACAATTATACTTATTCCAGGTTTAAGCAGAAAGTTTTATATATGAGTGTCCGTTTAAGATCCCCAAAAGTTTTGCCGAATTTGGTAGGACTGTTCGCTTACTCACTTTATAAAATTTTCAAAAAAATGATTTGTTTTTTATGCTCAAATTTACTTGGGCTAAAAGCTATTGCCTACACAGCAAGGTCATATCTCAGCTCATAATCAGTAATTTTTAAAATAGCTTGAGCTTGACCCATGCCCCTACTTAAGGTGTGTTTAAATTCTTCCCTTTGTAATTGATGGCCATGCTTTTGTATCCTTTTGAAACACTTAGTGTTCATTTTTTTACTTTATCCCGAACCTTAAACAGGTAACTCACATTGTCATGAAGTAATATAACTTGAAAACGTACACAAAAATCTTTTTAGTGCAAATACGACAAAAGGTGGTTTCAAGGTGTGCAAGGACAAATACTTTGATGAGCTCAAGGGACGCAGTATTTATGGTTTAAGCTTATTACCTTCGCTTATAACATAATTATATCAATAATCAATGTAAACACGCTCAAGGTCGGTCTTCACTTTCTATGACCATTGACCCTGCTTTATATATCGAAAGATAGCTTCAGACTCCCAAGTCCTATATAAGTTATTGACTTGAGTCTTGTTTGGTAAACTTGTATTTGTTAAAAACTTAAAGAAAAATACATTTTGTACTGATTTAAACCAAGTTGTTTGCTTCAAATCACTCCAACAACCTCCTCTCAAGTCTAAATTGACCATTATTTTTTTAAGTACCTCGCGTTACCTTTTAAAAATGTAATCCTTAAAGAATAATTATTTTTATACATGTTTACATTATGAGAAGGAAGGTTGGATAAAAATCCGAGGTTACCAAATCCCACGTAGAAAGCATTATACAAACTTGAACCTAACAATTGAATGATACTTATATATGGGAGAAACACGTCACAGAAATTAAATTATTCCAATTGTTTTTAGTGCATTGTGTGCATTTTTTTCAAAGTTGTAAGTTAAAAAAGTAGGAAGTATAACCTTATTTTACTTCTGGAGTCTTCATTTTTTAATTTATTCAATTAAATAAATATAAGCAATAACCTCATATGCAAATGTAATTTTAAATTATAATTATAATGCAAGTGATGACCAACATGAAATTTAATACAGTAGGAGTATTTAATTTATGAATTAATCATTTATCGTTGTCGCCAGGAGTAATAAGTAGTAGTAGTTGGAGATCTCCTTTGTATTAGTTCCTTCTGTATCAATACTACCTTTCCTATAAAACAATCCATGCGATCTGCATAACAAAAAAATTCCTCACACGCCCAAAAACGTGCTTTTTTATTTAAGATTTATATAAAACAACACAATAGATTATGCTAAAAATTTCAATGAACTACCTTCCAATTAAAGCTCAATAGAGACAGACAAACCATGCCATGCCGAGATTTTTTTTTAGTAAAAAGGGCTAAAAAATTCAACACTTTTGTATATATGATTATCTCGTGCTATTTCAAAACAGGGGAAACGTAATTACAAGTCTCTACTGAATTTGGTAGATTTCTCAACTTTTGTCAAGTGTCATGTCAAGGGTCACAATATTTAATGAAACCTTTTGAATTTGATAAAATTGTTGAAAAAACAACCATCATGTCATAATGGATGTTACTCGTACTCGTGGTGTGTGTATAGCTAAAAGGGCGTATCTCCCTATTGCCAATTTATTACAGTGTGTATAATGTGTATTAATATTATAACTTATGACTACATATAATATGATCCCTTCTATTTTGTAAGTGTTTAACTAAATACTTTGTACTTGTTATTTAAAGGTAACTAAATATCTCTGAGAGTGGCTAAGGTAAGGAGTGAATTGGCTATATTTGTATTATCTGTTCAACCTAGTAGTAGTAGTAGCCAGTAGTAGTTGTAACTTTAGAATTATGAGATGAGATTCTTCTTAATGATTTGGTTTTCTTTAGGTTAGGTTTTAGATTATGCTGATTGCATCTAAGCTAAGTAATTATGGTTATGGCTGGTTATATGGTGGCAGTAGTGGTAGTGGTGGTAAAAGGTTTGAGATTTTTATTAGAATTTGTAATAAGAACATCGGAATAGATTTTTAGAATGAAATATTTCTTATTTGAATTATAAGTTTTAGTCAGATCTGGTTATAAAAGAATTTAGAAAAAATTCCCGAATAATCTCAGCTAAGCTGTAAAGCACGAAATTACAAGATAAACGATCTGTACAAAAATGTCGTTTTACTATCCAGCAAGCTATGAAACTCTTAATAAATAAACCCTACACCTCTTATCTAATGGGCTGTCTAAAATGAAAATGTTTAAATATGTTTAAAAGTAAAATATTGCAGAAGCAAAGAATGATATACGTACTATTCAGAGGTGGTCAAAAACTGAATAATAAAGGTGGTTTACATAACAAAAGTCATTAGACAACAACAAATCCTTTCATATGAACTATTTTTAAACGACCCATCTCAAAAACATCTTTTAAATTGTCTCAATTGTCATTATTTATAAAAATCGTTAAAGCACAGACTAAAAACTTAAAAGATTTCTGTTTTATGTACACTAGAAGGTCAACAATTCATTACAAACAACTCAACCCTTCTTCCAAAGTCAATTCCTTAATATATATACCTAGGTTCAACTCTACCTTAAAAATAAGGGCTGTGTGTAATGAAAAATGCAATCCCAAATGCAATCCCAAATGCAATCCTCAAAAGTAAAATAGCCCTTATACCACAACCCAAGCTATATACCAAGCTAATAATATTACCAACTAAAATGCAAATGTTTTAAACTAGTTAAGTTGTAATAAGTTTCTTAGTCAAGTTATAAAAAAGAGATGGATTGGAATATGATTAAGGGAAAGGGAAAGGGTGGTTCCTTCTTTCAGAGATGGATGTACTTAACCCTATAATAATAACAAGATACAAACTGAAACTATAACTTACTTACTGTGCATACTATTAAAGATACACTGATTGTTATAGAACGAACTACAGCTACTACTACTACAAGTACTACTACTGACTCACTTGGCTATACACACAGGTAAAAATCTAAATAAGCTCTTTACAGGTAACTCCTTTTAAGAATGAAATGAAAAATTTCTTCAGATTTACCTTATACACTAGCTTAAACAACAAGAATAAGAGGCATCGTGTAATAATATCATCATATCAAATCAACTTACTATTAACACCACCACCACTACCACTGAGAGAACTCATAGTAAAAACGTATTATATTCGTTACAACAATAGCAAATAATATCAAAAGGGTTGATAGATAATAGTGCATACATCTAAGCAAGCACAGGTAAGCAAAAGTGCAAGATTCAATTGGAAAGACAGTCACGTCGAAAGATAGCAAAAGTACACACATCCATACACAATCCTCGAGTTTCTTCTGTATATTTGATATTATTACCCTTTTTATCAATAATAAAAACTCAGTTTTATCATATATTAACATTTATTCTTTAAACCTGAGACTTGTATTTTTAGAGCTTTTTTGAATCAATGTGAATTGATTGAGGAAATTTTTTTTAAATCAACAAGAAACAAGAAGCAAGACCTAATTTCTTATATATGCTAAAGTTCGAGAAGTTCGAAGGAATAAAAGAGACAAAAATAGTTCCGTGTGAGTTTTACAAAGTTTTGTACTATATACAATAAGTGAAGGTGCAATTTGGGTCAAATTAGGCCCAAATGCACGGCCTTGTGTATTGCATTTAGTGTGTCTTTTAATTATGTTAATGTGTATTCATACCTAAAACAAGTAATACAAATGGTACACACACCTATGATTGTTTTCTTCTTTTAGTTTCCTGAACTTGTAAAAGTAAGTAAACTAAATTAAATTGTTGTATAGAAGGTGACTTCTGTAATTAAGACTAATACTAATTATATTCATTGCATTGTCTTCGATTTAAAAAAAAATTCTTATTGAGAATTGGGTTGATTCTTCAAAGATTTGGATTGATTGACCCCATCTACTCAAAAGTATAAGTTTATATATGTGCTATTCTATTATATAGTGTGCATGGGTGCATTATTGGAAATTGAAAAGTGAATCTTATAATATTTTTTATATAATCCAAACGAGTACATAAGAGAGACAGGGATAGTGCTAATATGTAATGTGTAATGTAATGGTACATTATAATCTAAATTAATGCAACAATCACATCATCATAACAATCACAACCTATGATGACCAGTCAGCAAGCCAAGTGAATGAATTGATTCCATCACACTCAAGCCAAGCTAATATTATTAATTCAGAAATAACACACAAAGTAAATGTCTACTCTACTAACTATATGATATTATTATCATGTTATAAATAATAAGATGATGATAGTGATGTTATATTATTGTTGCAATTATAAAATATATAATGCAAGAGATTTGTTATATTATTTTTGCGATTAATGTGTTGTTAGTAGTGTCAGTAGTTGTAGAAGTGTTACCTAGAAAAATCGGCTGTCGCAATAGGACTTGACTTTTAAGAAGTTTGTCTTCTTTGTTCTTTTATCCATACTGAATTAAAATATCTTAAAATATCATCATCATCATCATTATTAGTTTATAGACTTTATTATTTTATTATTATCATCTGCATTTTGTTGGCAGTGGAGAAGAGATAGAGTATTTTAAAAATCAGTTGGTATTTATTTACTACAGCTACTAGTAATAAGCAATAGCACTTCAAATAGTGCATTATTTGCATTTTTGCATGGGCAGATTTGAAAGGTGTTCAACTTGCAGAGAGATATATTATTATTGCATTATTAACATTTTCATTATTAATATTTGGAGTGGATTGTGGTAGTAGTAGTAGAATAGTAGTAGCAATCGTAAAGAATATAATGCATAAGTAAGTAGTAGTGTGGCCCTGTACCCTGAATATTAGTTGCAATTTTTAAGATATTGTTTGTCTATTTGCTAAACAACCCAGACTGACTGAGTTAAATGAAGTAAATTGATTGAGATTGAAGTGCTAAAAGTAAATGTGTTGTTAAATGAATGTGTGTAACTCTTGAATTTCTTTGACATTTCTAAAGTAGAAAATAAACTGCTAAAAAGTAACTAACCAAGAGCATCAAGGTAGAGAGCTATTAAGGAGTGAGACAAGTGTTGCAAACGTGGATTTTAATATTTATGGTAAATTTTGAAATAATACATTTTTATTTATTTTTTGTTTCTCATGCTTATGATAACTAATGATAAGTAGTAGTAGTGGTAACATAAGTAATGCATGTTTGTTAATGAAATGGTAGTGGCATTGTGAGACATATATTTTATGATGTTTTGAGGTTGGAATTCCATACTGAGGGTTTTAAAGGGATTCTTTTCATTTTTCAGCTGAAAAGCTTGATTTGACTAGTGATGGTTAAAATACTAAAATAAAATAGGTGAACAAAATCAAACCACTTTTAAATTGATTACATTTAAATCCAATTTCCTATACGAATCACAAAAAGATAATTTAAAAGTTAAAAATGGAAAACCTAAATATAATGATAATTATGAAAAAAAAATATCAGTAGAAATTTTTAGGCCAGGCATTCATTCTTTCTTACACAACTTTTTCTCACTAAAGAGCCCCATAAAATTATCAAAATTGGCACATCAGGAAACGTGGAGCTATCTTATGCACCAATTTGATACTAAGATATCTTTTCTAAACTGTAGTACAACGAGTAAAGACATAATAACTCGTATGAGCCATTTCTAATACACTAACTAAACTACTGCTAACTTGTATTTCTATGAAATGAAACTCATAATATAAATATTATATTTTTGTGCATTTTTTCACCCAAGAAATCATTCATCCTTGTGATTTATCATTAAAAAGAAAAAACGCACCTGAGCCCATTATTACTCTCAAGTCCTCGTATTTTTCTCGTCTTTCTTCATGATTTCATACACAATTTAGACAATTGTCCTATGACGATTAGGTATACAGGCTTTGGGAAGAAAAGAAACAATTGAATTGTAGGCATTTACACGGTTAGATATTATAACAAGGATTTATTACATCCAAAATTTATTTTGCATAAGGATTCTAATCTTAAAGACATTGCAGAGATGTAAAAAAACATTATTTCCTTCAAAAGCACGTGTAAGCATTCCATTCATCTAACTCTGAGCAAGGTAAATGACACCTTCAAAAAAGGATTTAAGCGTATAATAGTAATCCATAGGAATATATAACCACCACCACCCCCACTACCAATGAACATCATCATCATCATCATCTCGATTGTCTATTCATCGACATCAGTGGTATTACCATTTACAATTACACATAATATACAACGTAAACCATGTACCACCAATAGACTACACAACCACGACCACCCTAAAGGGTTTTGACTAATAAATCTTTTCTTTACACGATCTGAAAGTTAGCTTTTATTATTAGGAACAATCATAAAGTAATAAAGTATATTTTATTGTTTTAAATTTTTAAATAAGTTTTTAAAATTAACCCTAATTATTATTACTTTTTTATTATCATGCACTAACACTGATGGATGAATAGATAGGAAACAAAAGTAAAAATAATTTTTTAACCATATTCGTTTTGTTGATTGATGTGTAACAATTCATCTGTAGTCTTTTTATCTAGAGTTAAAGAAGCCGAAAGGGTTTAGAGTAAGTTTTTAGTGTTTAGTTTAGACACTTCAAATAAGGCAGAACAGCTTCAGCCAATATTAATTTTGGATGAATAAAGGTAAATGGTTTATACCACTTGGGATTGTATAAAATAGTAAAAGTGATGAGGATGATGATGACGCTTATGTTGATGATGTTAGTAGCAATCGTGGTGGTGGTGGTTGTATGGTATCATAATATAATAATAATATCATAGTTTCGTATATCGGGAAACTTTCTCCTGTCATGGGATGAAACCACGCGCAAAGAAGTATCAAATATCGACCATCAACACTAACTATTACAGTACAATCAGCTTGTACTTTTTAACTAGAAGACGAAAGCATCAATACGTTCAGAATTTAGAATTCTCTTCAAGGCTTTTTCACATAATGTATTTTAATCCAAAAGTAATTATGATGAGGTTCAAAGAAAATTGGATTTAGTTTTGAAATTATTTAAACCTTGAGTAAAGTTAACCTAAGTTAACCTTATGGATAGGTAGATAATAGTTGTACAAATTTAGTACCTATATATAAGTAGACAAGCTTATGGTTTCATGTTCTTCTGACCAGAACGGTTAGAATTGTGAAAGAAGAGAAAAAAAAATTGGAAAAAAATCATTCTAGAAAAATCTTTAAATTTCTCACTATTAAACAAAACTAAAAGTTAACTTATAATAACATATCTAGAGAGATGATATTGTTTGCATGTTTTAGTAAAATAAATGAAATTTATAAAATCAATCTAAACAAAACAGAGCAGAAGCACACGAGGAAATTAAAATCTTCTATACAGTTGAATATATTAGCATTTAGCTATCTTTCATTCTTTATAGAATTTGTCTAAAAAGTAGATTCAGCCCTGACCAACAGACCGAAATCAGTATGTATATAATGAATGATATTATAACTCTATAATCTTCTTCAAGTATTAATGTAATTAAAATCAGGATAATTACTATTATTCACACCAATACAATATTTCCATTTCATTTTTCAATCTAAATAATATTTCTAATATTGCTAAATGTACAAAAGTGTATAAAACATTACTGCAAAATAATCTACGTACGTGGATTTTTTTTTCTTCTTATTTTTTACCTAAATAAGACTTACTTTTTAAATACATAGAGCAGAAGGTCTTATAGGTTTTTATGATTGCTTGTGTTGTTATTTAGTTTATAATAGTGGAAGTGCATTAATAAAAAGTAGTGTGTATTTTATATATTGTAAGTTAGTAAGTATTTAAAAGTTTAAAAGGTATTCGAGCATTTCACTATCTAACGTTCCGACCCAGATACTCACTCATAGCCCATGCAAGTAGTAGTAGTAGTAGTAGTAGTAAGAACATGAGAGTTACTATTCAATATACCCAATATTGTATATACAAATCTTTAGTTAAGAAGCAGTTAGTTGGTAGTAGTAGTGGTAGTTTAGTAGTTAAAAGTAGTGGTAAAGCATTTTTTGGTTTATGATGATGGTAGTATGGGATATATAATAATAATAATACTACTGAACAGAGAACCAACCGCAATTAATTAGTCTATGATCTACTTCTCATTAGTCTCATAAATACTACTCAAGTCAGAGAGAATATATAATACAAAAGAATATAATTTTACAAAAAGATCCTTGATGCTTCGAATTTTTTTTTATTAGGGTAAATACATTTTGAGGGAAAGAGATAGTTATAGTTGGATGAATGATGAAAATGAAATTGAATGGAAGGTTGAGATTGAGTTTTTGAGGGTTGTTAACTTTTTATTAGTATGTGCGGAATGTGGTATTATGATATTTTTTTTTTGAAAATTTTTAAAGGAAATAGTAATATTTATTAGGGATATTTATTTTGTGTTTATCTTGGGGTTATGGATTTGTTCATCCGGTTTGATTTTTTTTATGATTCTTTAAAAAGCTCAGTTATGAGTAATGAATTCTTGTAGAGGAAATGCAATTTAAGTCGAGTCGATTAATTAATAAAAATTATAACTTTAGTAAGAAATGTTTTTAGAGTTTCATTTAAAATAAAAAAGTAAAAACTTGTTGCTAATTACAAAATCATGTTTAGTAATAATACCTATAATAACCCGTCAAGAAAGAAAATGTACAATGTAACTATTTAACATTTAAGAAAATAAGATTTACATGACAAAAACTGACTTTAATGATTTTATGTAATAATTTTCTAATTACACAATATTAAAGAGACATGACAAGACTATAATCATTTATAATTATTATTAAATATTTATGTACTTAAACTTAACAATAATATGACAAAGCTCAATGAATACATAGAAGAGTAGACGTGTGTATAATATGATTGAAATTACATTTGACTAACCTTATGCTCTTTTATTAGGTTTGCATGACTTGGTCCTGACCAATTCATTTAATTTGTGTATACCAAAATTACACACACACACACACTCACTCTCAACATCTTACTCGACATTGCCCCTTGAATGATACTTTTCAGAATTTCTTACAATAGGCCGAGGTTACAATAATAACAGTAATAATATACTTTAAATTTGTATATACCTAAGTATACATTTTTCACGACATAATATAATTTAGCTATGTCAGTGAGATATCAATTTTATAGGTAGATATTTTTAAAAATTGTTGCAATAACAACTCTATTAAGTTGCTTAAACGAGTAAGTAGTGTGTGTTTGTGTATATTCTGTGTATAAAATTTTAATTTTCTTTGTTACAATCATTCCACGTATATCTTAGAGAGATGTCAAGCTTAAACGATGAGGGAGCGTCCACTTAGAATCAAAATTAATTTTATTGCTAATTTCAAAAAAATTCAATGTATTTAAAAACTCATTCTATTTTTACAAGATCCTATAGTAATAGTTAT
>JAQGAA010002654.1:0-12242 GCA_034696425.1 Isotoma viridis | reverse complement strand
GAACCTTGTGAGACAAAGACCACAGGGCTACTACCACAGTGCTTCAGTGTCAACATTGTGTTCATCTGGTGCTTTTACTTACTCACACACACTCTACCTCCCGGGTTTTAAGCCGACAGGCAGGCAATGTACTCGGATTTTTCTGCGATACCAGATACTATGCATACACATATGATGGTACGATAGGATGGAGTGAAAATACTACCCGGGTGGAAGAGTAGTCAGTAGTAGTCAGCCCGTTGTGGTAGTGAAGTGGTGGAAGGTCTTACTGCTTGCTTTTTTGTACTGGATATAATTCAGCATCAAACTTGCTGTTTTTGATGCTGAGCTTTTGTATATTGCTCAAGCAGATTCAAAAAATATTAGAAGGGAGAAATAGTAAGGCAAATGTAATGGAGGAGCAGTAGCAGACTCGGAGAACTTTCGATCGATGAATTAGGGGTTTCCATCTATCTACGATTCATACCCATTGATGATAGTGGTAGAGAAAATACAACCCCAACTGAAAAATAAACTGATGAATTTCGGTTGTTTCCAGTAGCAGTTGTATTCTAGTCCTAGTCATCTCATGCTTTCTCATTTATCCCTCTCACTCTCTCTCTCTCAATATTAAACCCAATCGGCTAATTTATCAATTTAGTTAGTGAAATAAATTTTACATTTTATATTATTATTATTCATATGGAAATCCCTTGTTGAATGGGGTTGCTCTTTAGGTTGCTTTTGTGGGGTTGAGGGTGTCAGAATAAGAGTGTTTTTTTTTAATTTTAACTCAATCATTGTTATGATCATCTTTCTCAAATTCATATTTCGACTGTAGGGAATGTTTTAAATTTATTCATTGATTTGTTTATCATAAAGCTTAAATGGACTTAAGGCAAATGGTTAGATTGCTTTTTTGTAACGTAATTAAAAATTAATCAAAATTAAGAATTTCGCTGCCGAAAAGTAAAGCTTGTAATGAAAATGTTGCATGGTCAAGTAGCCCGATGTATTGTATGGATGGAATACTGGAGACTAAAATTGACTGTAAAGGGTGATGGTGCGAGATGAATGAAAGCTTTGCTTATTAGTAAAAGCCTGTTATGTTACGAGTTACTGATAATGATTTTAATCTTATTAAGACCTGTGAATAGAATTTTGATAAAGTAGACCATATATGTCAGAGTGTTATGGTAGTATTACGTATTATTATTATATAAGCCACCGTCAGTTATATTGAAATGAGCTCAGGTGACTCCTAAAGAGTCAACTTTCATTTCCAACTGTCTATGTTCTATGGAAAAAGGATTTTCTGCTTGGGCACAGGGCTTTGAAGGTTTTAATAATATGACAAGAGGCCGACTAGAGACTCATTTGGCTTTGATTATATAGAATTGATAAGCTTCTTTTAAAATACAATGGAGCGGCTAACTAAGACGAGTTCAAGATGAACAGTAAAGTAAATGAGATTATAACATAGAACGTATTATTATATAAATGAATTGCATAATCCGTTAGAAGTACGAGTATATTGGGGTAATCTTACAAAATCTGAGACAAGAGGGTTGATAAAAACTTCCAGATGGGATCGTTATTACTACTGTAGTGGACATTTTGTTTTATACAATTTTATAAATTGAATTTAGCTGATTTGAATAGAAATGTAATTATAAGTTTGGAATTTTCCCAGTATAGATAGATTATTTGTAGAAAGTATTGTTTTAGGGACTGGGTGATTCTGATTATTTTTGGAATGGTGCTAAAGCAAACAATAGCGAAATCCACTAGTATAGTACTGTCACTCCATTCACAAGTTTCTAAATTTAGTTCATGGTTTTCATGCAAGTTTTGCTTTTTGTGATTATCTGAGTGGGCATAAGAGTCAATCAATGCTGACTGGCATGAAGTAAACAAGGTTAAGTGTAATACGCGTGCTATACAACACGTTGTTTCAAAACCTTCCTGAATTTTTGTTAAGAATTAGGAGCCTTATATCTGCGGGTAATACATGGGAGCGAATTATATCTGATGTTTTAAGTCGATTGGATTCAAATTACAACCACGAGTAAATGTTTGTAGACTTCTGTACACTGTACACCTGGACCTTTCCCATGTATCCCTGAATGGTTGAAGGGTTCAAAGTAGCAGGTAATTGAAATTGAAATGTCTACCCGAATCTTGTATAAAGATCTAATTTATCTTATACAATAGAACAGACCAACATCACTCTTTTTATTCATCTTTCTTCAAATCTCTACATTCAATTTGTCTACGTTTTTCTCTCATATGATAAGGTATGATGATAACTTAATTTTTCATTTCCCAAAGAATAGACTAACGTACGTATTAGTATATAACTGAATAAAATGATGAATCCTCGTACTTTATACGCAGTAAGGGAAAAACCACAAAAACCACACAGCTTGAATTTATTATTACCTTTTACACTCTTGCTTCGTGAGTTTTACTACCGGAAACACAAGAGAGAGTAAAAGCTTGAGATAAAAGTCTTTACTTTTTACTAGTAAGGAAAATAAAGGGAAAGAAAAACTTTTTATGAAATGAATAAAGAAGCCCAAGGCATGGAAATGAAATATGTGTACTTAATCTTAGAGAACATCTTTAATTCTAAGGAATAAATTGATTCCATTCATCAGCCTTGTTCTCAATATAAAGGAAAGAGAGTGGATATCTAAATTTTTGTTTTTTATCTCTATTTCCTTTACTATCAAAATATCAGGTTGGAGTCATTCCGGAAGTTAATAATAAAAACTATTATGTTATTAATGAGACTTTTTACTATCCAAAAAGTCCAAGACGTTTGTGATTAAAGTCGGCAAGTGAATATAACAGCTGCAGGTAACAGCAAATGCTACTTTTGTGTAAAAGTGTCTAAACGAATGAATTGTTAAAAAATATTTTTAATTAATTAACTAAAACGTAAGTGAAACCGCTACCTAATCCCACAACCTATTTATCATCTAGAGACTCATTAACTCAAGGTAAATTAGTTTTTCCAGTTTCCATCTCGATACTAAACTGTACCTGTGCTTTTACACTTAACACCTTAAAAAATTAAACAGTTTTCACACTGTACTAACTCAGTTTGTCACTTACAATTTGTCACGACGGGAGTGCAGACGTTCGTAAATGTCACTTCTGCCTAATGATGATGTGCGATGATCAGGGTGGTGATGATACACGAATAAATTCCTTCGACTCATTCGAACCCACTTTCACTTTTTGGCTGGTAACTTTCACAAAATATGTATTATTTCTTTGTATAGATCAACTCCACACAAAGAGATAGAACACGAATGAATTAACAATCTGATTTGGATGGCACTATGGCAGTACAATGGATGGAAAGTAAAACTATGAAATAATCTAAAGTTAACTAGAAGCTTTTATAATGAAATCGAATTTGATTAGTCACCACAGAACAACCACCACTATCACTATATATATCCACAAAATCATCACTGGTTCACTTTGCCATAACTCAAAACCAGGCTGCATGAGAGCCACCCCACTGTGTGCTTCAATTCAATGCAACTTTACAACTAAAAGTTTACTAGTGACCAAAATCGAATTTTATTTTATGATATTGTGTGATTACAATAAGAGAAACCAGTTTCTGACCCTGTATGTACACATAAAAAAAGGTCCCTATGCAAAAAAAATGACCAACCCTGTAGACGCCTGTAGCAGTAGTCAGGGAGAAAGTGCAAATTTCTTTAAAACAACTTTTGCATTGTATTAACATTATGTGCTTTCCCTGTATCATTCGGTTTTATATTTGTGTGTAAGGTGTATTTGTCTGCACACAACATGGTCATTAAGTAGTAATACCCTTATGAATGCATGCCCTTTTATTTTGTGGACAAGCGAAACGAAAATAGATATGAATGGACATTTAGGTACTTTAGGTAGGGTTAGGATAGGGTGGGTGGAATGAATGTGTATGGCATTGAATATTTCGTACATTGTGAATCTACTTTTACTTGTGTAGTAAGTATTAATTTTTTGCAAACTTCCGTCTACTGGGGAATTGTTATTGAACTTTTCTTGCCTTTCTTCGGAATGGGTTATACAACTGCGTTGACGTCAATTTAGTCATTTGTATCGAGGTACGCACAGTAGTAGTGTTAGCAGTGCATTTGGTTTTGCATGTGCAATTATTTTTTAATTTCTTCACTTCACCACATGTTCGCTTATCTAATTACGTTGTCTAGGCCCATGGCCCGTGTGGGTATGTGGGTATAAAATAATGGTTGTTATTTAAAGTATAGGAAGTGTTCTTAGACTTGCAGGAAATTATACTTGACTACCATGTTTCTTGGGAAATTTCATGTGACTTGTGTACATTTACTTCTTTGTAATACACATACCTTGGAATTGAGATTACGTGGAAAGGAGTAGTAGGAGTCAGGGAAGAAAATAATTAATCAAACTTCAGAGTCTAATATTGGTCTTGAAGCCTAATAAAGAAAGTTGCGGTTTTACTCATGGTATTTTATCCTTGAACCTAAATCTTCCCGTTACCTGACGTTTCGAACTTGAAAATGATGAAAGTAAACATGAATATTACATAACTTTTAAAACAACCCAGAAAATCTATTTAAAAAATCTTTACGCAAAGAAATGCAAGCAATCGCATTTGATTACAAATCCGATTGTTTACAAACATTTCAACTTCTCAGCCTACAAAAATATCCCTTGAGATTAAACTCCCTTAATTCAATTTACTCAAAGCTTTCCTGACTCTTGGACCTTCAAAGCCAAAATTGAGATTGAGAATCCTATCAAGTACAAGCTTTCTCTTATGGGAAATATCTCATGATTTGTGAATGTATTTATAGCCTCGTATATAATAGTAGTACCCACAGTCCCCAGTACTATTATTATTACTGCTTTTCTAAGAAAAACCAAGTGCAAGTCTGTAATTCTCTGAACTCTTAAAAATGAAGCTTTATATCTATATAGTACAAAAGGCGGAACGGAACTCACTCTTTTTCCTGGACTAAAAAAATGAATATACCTTCTTGACTCGAAAATACTCAGAGATGAAAAAAGAAGTCTCAAGAGGGTTGGCATAAAGAAATCTGCGAACTAGTACACAACCAGAGACTACTACCACGGTGATCTCTACACGCTGCGAGCAAAGCATACATAACAGAGATACTTAAGACTAATACAACATACCCCAGAAGAGTCAACACGCTGATATGAGATTTTGTTGACGATAAGACATGAAACGGAACACCAGCATGACAAGAAATGAAGTGCAAGCAGTACACATTTTTGCAAAGATACAGGATTCATGACAAGGCATAAGTTCCTTTTAACAACAACATCTGAAGATATTTTGCTTTTGGTGTTTGGAGCGTCGTCGGCCCTATACTTTTTGAAGTTTGTTAGTAGAGTTGTACGTGTGTATGTGGAAGCGTGTACAAGTACGACTGTTGATTGTATCGCCTACATAAGAAACGCTAGCTGGGAGGTAGAAAAGGAAAAGCGAATGATTTCGAAGGTTTTTAGACGGATGGTTTGGGTTTTTATACAAGAAAAATGGGACAAATCTGCCGTGATAGCAAACCTCTTGAGTCCATTAGTGCTAATTGAATCCATCCATAATGTCTACAACACAGCTGCTTCTGCTTCCAACGAGTTTGGATCCGTGTGTATATATAATAGAATAGTTTATACCTAAATAATATTATGTAATCTATGGATAGTATAGATATATGAATGTAGTAGCAAGTTTATGGATGAAGAATGGAAACTATTATTGGAGCAACAGAGAAGTATCCGCTATTTCTCATGAAAAACTATAATATCGAATAGTATTACTATATAGAAGATAAAGCTGTGATTTAACAACCTAATTATTTTATCAGTTACGTTTTACCTTAGGAACTTCCTGATTTTATTGTATATGAGACACTACCGGGTATAATATGATAGTTTCCGGTTTTACTCAACCACCCAGCAAAATTAAGTAATAAGACAAAAAAGAACACTAATGAAATTCCGGGTTGCCAAATGCGCAAAATAAATATTCCTTATATGACGGAAAAAAAACTAAGAAAATAATAATTACATTGAAGAAGAGAAAAAAGATGTAATTGTCATGTTGTTAGGCTTACCTGTCTTCTGGAATGAGTCCATGTTGCTTGTTATTATTGTTGTGATTCATATGAGACTTTGTCCCTGAGGATGAAGACGTGTATTGCTCTTTCCTAGAATTCTGCTGAGTTAGACGACGTGGGTACATAGAAGTACCGGATTCAGATAGGTAACCATCGTTGTTTGAGCGATTTCCATTGCTTCCAGACAGCAGAAGATCTCCGTCGGATAAGTAACCTGGGGAAGTGAAATGAGAATGAAATAAATAAGATTGAAGTGTACTTGTTGATATAATTGAAGGATTTGAGAAGGGTTTAAAGTTACGGAGATGAATGCAACGGGATATGAAAGATTATCCGTCAAAAAGCATCTTAAAAAATTTAAAAACAGAAATATTAAATTTGCAATATTAGAAGTGCTTTGAAATGTCACTACTTATTCATGAGCAAGCAAACATTTGTGTATGATATATGAGGTTTGAGATAAAAAGAGAGATCTAAAGAAGAAAACAGCCGGAAAACACATACGAATGAGGGGCTTTTGGCTTGATTGAATTTATTTAAAGGTCAGTGGTGGTTATTATAGTAATGTCGAAGGGATTGTTTTTCTAAGAGATTTAATCAACAAATATATTCGCTGAATTTGAGATACAATATATATTTTCTGGAGTGTCTAGTGTTCATTAGTATTAATACCTTTTGTGTTTCTAGGCTAAGATCATATTACTTATTGGAAAGAAGTACAGGTAGTCGTGTTATGTTTAGAGTTTCGTTTAGTCTAGTGTGTCCTTCATTATTCCTAAGATTTCTTCGTTGAAACAAAAACAATTCCAAGTAATTTTCTCTTGTGAAGTATTTTCACCATGAGAAGTAAAATTCAATAAGGTCAACATGTCAAGGTTAATAGATCCGAGTTTTTTTGCCAATTTTTCTCAGATGCCAACTTAAAGTTAAGCAATCGAGTGTTGTTTTGTGTCATTGTATTGTCAAACACAAATTAGTCTTTGATATTTAGTAGTGAGGGCATAATAATCAACTGTGACCCAGATTATCATTGGATTTATTGCAAAGGAGAAATAAGATAAAAAGTAGTTCCTTAGACGTAGTCCCTTTTAGTCTGTCTACTCTCCATCGATTTCACGATTGACATAAAAAATTTAGAACTCATAGGAAACGTTGCTTGGAACTTTGTTGTACTCCCGATGGACAAAAATGCATACATAAATTGTAAGTGTAGTAAAGTATTCTACACACATGAAGGATCATTGGATGATTGAAGATTGGATCTTGGATCACAGATGCGTCTCAAAGTACCCTGACGTTTTAGCCTTTAAACCGTGAAAAGAGTTGTCTTATAGATTGAGAAGATAGGATTGAATAAGATAGAGAATTTTGCATGGTTCGCATGTGCTTCTTTTATGCAAGAATGCATTTTGGTCATACTGATTTTAAAGGAGATCGGGTTTCGCATAGCGGAAATGCCATAGTTGAAACGACTGGATAAAAAACGGGATATGTGCTACGATTCCCAATCCCTAGTAACTCTACATTCTCACTTTTGCCAGCTCATTCGCTTCATAATTTTATTTTTTAATCAAACCTTCATGGTGTGTGGAACATTTTTGTAGCGAGTATATACTGGAATAACTGGATGAACTGAAAGTGGAAAGTGGTTAGTGGAACTTGTGGAACTGTAATGAATCTCTTTGTCTTTACTGATGCTTTACTGCAAGCAAAATTAGACTTTTCAGGTGAGAAAGTTGAGACACGTGAAAGAAATCAGCAAATCAAGAAGATCAAGCCGTTGTCGAAAGGCAACATTTGAACAGGCTAGACGATAAAAAGAATTTTACGAATTTTTTACGAAATATCAGTTTCAGTATTATCCAGGAAAATGTAGTTTATTCATAGCCTAGAGTAGGCCTACTCACTTTATCTATGAAGTTGGATTCGAACTACAAAACGAACAAAGAGAACGGTTTTGGGACTCCTACTTGCTCGGATTTACGCTCGGTGGCAATCTCTAACAAAATTTATACAACAGGTTAACCGAGACTTTCGGGATGCTATAGGAAACTGGTATTGCAACTTGCAAGTTGCAAAGGTAACCGATTCGACCGAAAGGTCTTCGAAACTTGCAAATCATTTTGTGCTTCCAATTGTAATTGTTTTCCCTTACCGTTCCACAACTGTTAAATTAAATCAGGAGACAATGTACACCAAGATAATAAAATAAGGAAAAGTAATTACTTACCAGCAGCAGTTATGTCTAGATTGTCTATTTCTGTGTAATCATGATCCCCAACTGATGAGGCATAGTGAGACGATCCGTACTTTCCCGTGTGGCGAGAGCTTGGATCTTTTCTTATTATTAACCTCGCCGGGTCACAATACGGGTTGAACATTTGTCGATTCTGAAGTCGACAATTTGGTCCCATCCCGTTACCATTTTCGAATTGACCTGGATTTTATATTTTAAAAATGAAATGAATTAAATAATTAAAAACCCAAAATTCGTATTTTTTTACCCTTCAATTTAAATGAAATAATTTTTAGTGTGCATCCGTTTTAAAAAAACATTCTCGGGTTTTAAAACCTTCCTGAGTTTTTAATACGTTTATCTTAATTAGTCATAGACAAAAGACAAGAAAAGGGTAAGCTTTCTTAAAATAGAGATTACCTATATATTGTTCGTATAGCGATCTCAAGCCAAAATAACAAATCGAAAGGAATGCAACATTGAAACAAAGCCCTGGATGTAATTCAAAAACAAATTTGGGAAACGCACCCCATTTTTTCTTTTTACTATCAACTATATTGCATTCACATTTCAGTAGTGAAAGTGGAAGGTCTTGGAAGGGGGAGAGGCAAGGAGACTAATCCTTGTTTAAATCCTCTTTATCCCATTGAATGCAAAGATATTGGTATTCTCTTTCTTCTGAATGAGTTACCAATGTCTAGGGTTGGGGAATTTTTTGTTAGAAAATCATATAAGATGTAGAAAAATGTAGGATCAGTTCACACTGACACTACTGGGGAAAAGGGCAGGAATGGAATGGAATCTTTGACAAAACAAAATCCTCGTGACTTTGGGATTAAGAAAGACGGATGGGAGATCGAAAAAATGTATTGAAATATATTGAATCCTATAAAGGCGGAGATCATTGAAAATAGATAGAGGTAATAACTCTGCTGTTGTAAGTTGGAACCCTTTCCTGGTTTTCAGACATGACCTTGCATCTCATTATGGAATTTGATGCTAAAGTTAACAATGAAATCAGTCTTATGCACTCGTTCTTTCTTGTGTGTGTGTTTGCTAAGAAAATAATTAAACTGTAGAAAGCTACGCCTATCAATCTTTCTAATCTTCAATAATAACATTGCTTACCCATTCGGCCCATTTGAATACAGCTTCCACCATTGACACCGGATTTGGGAGATAGGAAACCCGGAGTTTGATGTCCACTAGGAGGACTTTTAATATACTCGTAGGTTAGGGGTTCCATGGGTGTGACGTTGAGAAGAAGTTCATCCTCATCACATTCAGGAATAACTTCATTCCCATTATTAGGGGACAAATTAATGCTTGGTCGATGAGTTCTGTTACCACTACCATTACTCCCATTCGTACTAGAAGGGCAACCCATGAGGGTCATCTGAGTTTCCAAATCTCCATTACTACTCCCATTACACTCTCCAGATGACGAAGCTCCAGATGAACTTTCTACGACACACTTGAGACTTCCCATGGAAGATGAACCAGAACCAGATCCGAATACTGACATCGGACTTACTTTACTACTACTACTGTTACTCGAAGTAGCATTATTATTATCACCAATAATCTCAAGTTGATTAGCAAATTCTCTATTACCACCTTCAGTCCCGCTTTCACTCTCAACTTTCTCCACAGAGGAAGAAATGTCTACTGGTTGATTTATTGACTGGTGATTGTGTTGTTGTTGCGCCAGAGGCCCTTTAACATGTATGACACTTGCTTCTGAAGAATTTGATTGAGACAGGGAAGATAGTTGAGAATGAGATAATGATTGGGATTGAGAAGATGACTCTACGCTAGAGGCCGAGGCTGAATTTGACACTGAAGAGTTTGTTAAACTAGGCATTGGTGCGACCATTGCTACTGTGATTCCACTTGCAGCATTTTCTATATTTTTGCCACCACTACTAGTTACCTTTGTTACTGGAGTAATAGAATTGGATCTAATATTTGGCTTGGTAGCAGTAATTTGTGTAGCTGGACTATCTTCACTACTACTACTTGTACTGTTATTCGGTGTTCCAGCTATTATCTCTTTTGCCTTATTAGAATCATTTACTCTTAAGGCACTGGTTTTGGCAGAAGAAGAAGAATTGGTCACTTTGGCAGTAGAAAACTCTAAAGGTTCAGAAGAATGTTGTTGGACAGCTTTACCCGGATAGCCATTGACAGTTGTAGAAGAAGTACTTCCTGTTTTCGATTTGTTATTTGAAATGTTATTTCCTACTATATGGCTATGCGTATTTTGGCAATCTTTAAGAGCTTCCTTAGACGTTGAGCTTGTGAGGCCGTTAGACAAGAGACTTCCTTGCTTTTCTTCTTTAGATAATAATAATTGTTGCTGCTGCTGCTGTTTAGTCGTTCCTTTAACAGCGGCTGTAGGTTTTGGAATTCCAGTACCGTTTCCCCCTCCGCCTGGTTGGATTAGACCGTTTATGGAAGACATAGAAGAGTGGACACTGCTACTTGCGTCGTGGGCTAAACCAGTACTAGAGTGATGAAGCTCATCTCGTGAACTCGAGTTATTATTGGTAACAATAAGACTATTTCTGGTTGGTATTCCCGTACTTGAAAATCTATTTCTACTGTCTCTTGAGCTTCCATTATTATTTGAAGCACTTGATGACTTTGGCTGTCTGAGAAAACCTTGTCCACCACTACTACTAACACCAGTGGAAGAACTTGGTCCTTGTTGACTATTTGAACTGAGTGATTCTAGAGAAGTGTCCTTTGTGGTTTTACTTCCACGACTCTTTCCGCCACTACTACTACTACTGGTATGTTTCTCTTGGGATTCTGTACCAAGCTTTTTCCCTTCTGAATGATGCACTTTTGAGGAAGACGATAACCCTTTCACAGGTCCATTTGATGAGGATGAGACGGAATAATGCTGCTCAGTCTCCTTTCTCGAGCTTTTAGGAGACGAAGACTGGTGATTCCCTTTTGAATCTTTACTTGCAATAGCTTTTCCAATCTTTTGGCGAAAACCTTTGATAGCTAAACGGGGAGTTGAAGTGACAGTAGTTGTAGTTGTAGAGTCTCCAGTAAGAGTCACAATAGATGATTGCGGAATAATGGATCCGTTATTTCCTCCAGAATGATCCCTCTCTACTTTCTCCCTTTCTCGTACTGAAATTATTCCACCAGAACCAGAATTGCTGGACCCTTCCAAGAAGCCCCTAATTTAATCCAATGAAATCTCATTGAGCACATTATTACAAGATGTGAGACATAATAAAAACACATAAAATCTTCTTAACCACTCTACCTTTACTAATACTCTCTTCGTATACACTTGTACATATTGCCTCTGCTACTACACAATATACATAAAAACCATGACATGAAATTGAAGTCGTAAAAGATGCTTCTTAAGTTAGGCACTGTGTACAAGTGTATATAGTTACGAGTATGTAATAAACTAGATCATAAAAATAAAAAAGCTGATATTTTTAGATAGCATATTGGGATAGGTGAATCAGTTAATGGTATTGAATTGAAATAATGGTGTTGGTGTGTGTGGCTTTACTCACGTTTTACTTTCACTACAGAGACTAACAGATGAATCGGACCGTTCCGATCGGGCAGAGCTGAATCCACTAGAGCTTGATGTTCGTTTCGATCCTGTTGAAGCTGCAGGTATAAAGTGTAAAGTGTTTATACATTTCTAAACCTAATTGGATTTTCAATATTGTATGCAACTAGTTGTTTTTTGGCATGCAATTCGGTTTACAAAATAAATCAACCAGGATTAAAAAGCCTTACTAGGCATAAGAGTTATTACCAACTTTCACTTTCAGAGTAAAAGCTTACATTATTCATCGTCAGAGTAGCATTTATAGTTACGTGAAAAG
>JAQGAA010002653.1:0-12242 GCA_034696425.1 Isotoma viridis | reverse complement strand
ATGACCTTTAGTAAAAAACCTTATGGGTGTAAGTGGGCGAAAATTTTCGTCGAAAAGGTTTTCGTCCAAGTGACCCCACTTCACTTCTGTGATTCGTATTCTACTATACAATGTGTATATTTATATTCCATTAGTAAATTGCATGTTACTTGGTAGTTAGTTTTAAGTAAGTTTTATCAGCAGTACATACTGTCTTGTCTGCAGTGGAAAGTCTAGTCTGAATGAGTTTTTCTACTGGATAAATTGCATTTTGCAAATAATTGCAAAAATAAAACGTGTATCTGAAAGTTATTTATTATTGAGGTTAGGTTCGTGTTTTATGAAAGCAAAGCTTTTTATATTGTTAATAAAGTCTACGATTTCATCGCGATCACAATAGTGCATAGAATAGTAGTGGTTGGGCTCTAATGTTAATAGATTTAAAAAGGAAATTAATAATATGTAGGGTTTGAGTTAATTTAACCACTATTCGAATATTTACTTCATTTTAACCACATAGCATTACTGCTTGAGCGTCATTTCATGTTATAGTATTATTACTTTCAGAAAGTTCATTAGTTGAATTTACTCAATATTGGAATATAAAGTTGGTAGGTTGTACCTATTATTGCTTGCCCCTGTGGTATATTCGTTTCGTTTAGTTATTCATTAGTTCGTAATTCGGAAACCATGTTTTACGTCAAAATATGGTTAACCTTTTTTAAGTTTTTGGATACGTAGTTTTATATATAGCTAGTAAATAGTTTATTATTTAAATGTAATTGGTACGAAGTGAATCAAAGGATTTTTAGGTTTAAGACTGACATAATTTATAAGAGCTGGACTGGATACATTAGGGTAAGGGTTGACTGACAGTTGAATTAAATTGTTCAACAAAAGATGAAGAGAATGCGAGACCGCTGGGAAAAATTTGGGAGAATTTCTTTAGAAATATTCGCATGGATTGTTGGACTTATACTTTTACCATTGATAGTGACAATTCTTGGATTATTGTTCATTTGGAAGTATGGGATTTTAGCAGTTGTGGTGAAATTCTTTAAACCTAAAGTTTTAAAGTTGTTAAATTCAAGGGATGCGTTTTATGCAAGTGATGAATTTTGGGGAAATCCTCGTTCTAGTCTGGGGTTAGTTGTGATATTGAATGGAAATGTGTCAATTGAGTCGGTAAGAAAGTTAATGTAATTTTTATTAAAATTTATTTTATAATGGATATCTTAAAATGTTACGTAAGAGAGTTATTCATTTTGAGCTTGATTTTCTTTTATTATTTCATCCTACAAATTATTTCAAGAACGATAATGTACATAAATGTTTTTCCTTGTATTTTTTATGCGGTGTTTTATTACTGGATCACCTTTCACCGTTGACCTTTTATCTCGTCGGCATCAATAGTATCAAAACAGAAAGTTTTTATATTAGTTTAACATAACAATTTATTATCTCAAAATATTATCCTTTCTACAACCTTGTCGTTGCGCTTGAAATAGAAGTTATATTTTTAAAAAATCACAACCAAAGGATTTGAATTGAACGCTACATTTATAAATAAATGTCAGTTTGAAGTTTTAAAATACAAATAATTTGATTTCCTATTTAAATGTTTACAATAGATTCGAGAAGAGTTTATCAAAAAGGTTCTGGACGCTAAAGGAACATCGGGAGAAAAATGTTTCGCAAGACTTACACAAATTCCGATAAGCTTTGGAGGTTATTACTTCTGGCACCCAGCTAATTACTTCCAAATACATGAACATATTCGCCAAAGTGATCAGTGCATTGATGATGTAGCTGGGTTAAAGAAATGTGCTGCAACAGTGATGACTCTGACCTTCCCAAATAGAAGGCCCTTATGGGAAGTCCTAGTCTACTCATCTTATAAAAGCAAATGCTCAGCATTGTTCATACGAATGCATCATGCAATGACTGATGCAGAGGGACTTATGTCCGTTCTAGGCGCTTTAGCTGACAATTGCAAAATAGAAGATGTATCATTAATGACTTCTATTAACTCTGCTAAATCAGAAGAAAATTTGACGAAGTTGCAAATGGTAACAATATTTTTGTAATGCAATATGTTCTGATTATGATAGTAACTTATTCGTGAGTCGTCAGGCTCTTAAAAATTCAGTGGACCTTTTGTTTAGTAAATCTGATTATTGTTTTCAGGTCCGAGAGGTTTTAATGATTCCAAAAACAGTCTACACATTCTGTCGTTCATTTTTCACCATTCTTAAAATAAGTTCTAATGGCAGGAACACGAATTCAGATGACGGTGTCGTCTCATGGAATGAAATGCATGAAATATCATTTCAAAAGGTTGTTAAAACCCAGAATGTACATTTTTCGTCTGTTGGGTTGTCCGCATATTTCGGGGCATTACATTCCGAGGAATCCGGTCTCAATATCTCTGATCACACAAAGTTGAGAACACTTTATCCGGTTGCGGTGCCCGGTACGGATTCCTTGGAGAGAATCGGTAACTCTCAGTAAGTTTCTTTTATGAAAAATGTAACTCTTATCTTTTTAAAAACAACGAAGATAAATAGCTTAAATTTTATCTCTGCAGTGGACTTACCTATACTGAAGACAATCAAGAATCAAATTCAAACTCAATCTGCCAACTAAAGGAAATAAACTCTCAAATCGAAAAATCTCTAGAGAACAAACAACCACAAATATCTCGTGCTTTACTCAGTTTACTATCTTTGTTCCCACGTCATTTCCTTCGATTTATAACTTCTACATGGTTTCAAGGAGGAACTTTTGTGTTTCAAGAATTTAGTTCAAAAATTGTATCAACTACATCTCAAAATGCACAGTCTTCTTACGAAGACTCGTCCCTTGATCTCATTTCAATAAGGGAACATGAAATCGTAGACTTAATACCCTTGTGTGGGTTGCAATGGCCTCATACAGGTAAACAATTCATTTTGTTAATGTTAATTGTCTTCTTTTATTCTAAAAAATAAGACAAAAAAAGCCTTTACGAAATAAAATGTTTTTTACTACTTTGCAGCTGTCACAGCAGCCATGGCCAGATATCAAGGAAAGGTCACCATGAGTTTGATGGTGAACTCAAATTTTATCACACCTTCTGAAAAGCAAACAACTGTGGATAATCTAGTCCTAAAATTATCACCCGAAATAGATCAGATTTTTGAAGATGGACAAGATGAAAACGGGTTCATCAGCATTCCAATAACTTAATTACGTTTATAATTAAAGACTAAAATAAATATTAAAAAACAAAGTCGTTTTTGTGATCAGCAAATTCTAGCATTGTATGTATTTTTGCTTTAAATTTTGATTCCAATTTCACGGTACGGCACCATTTGACAAGTACAATTATAAAGTTTTAAAATTAACTTATTCATTTTTAAATAACAACATAATAGCATAATATATAATATAACAACATAATGATACTGTGATTACTTATTCTACTGGAAACGTAATTATTTTTCTTTACTTTTACTAATGACACAAAAATCATCATTAATTATTATTCTCACTTCTTTTTCATACAAACCATCCGCACCTGTATCAACAATGACGTGATTCACTGATACAATTTACACTTACAATTAGTTTTTGAAACGCAAAGTCTCAGTTACAATAAATATCTCCTACTATAAGTATACTTCGGAATTGGAACAGATAAACTTTAAAAAGGTGACATAACTCGTCCATTTACATAACCATTATAATAATCATAAGTATAATTTAGATGACTGTAACAACCTCCCTCACATATTTCTTACTCATTAATAGTGCTATGCATGCTGTTGCAACCAGAACAATAACAATTATTATGGGTGAAACCCATTATTGACTTATCAACTATAATCACTTAGTTAATTAACTATCACATCGAAATTCGTGCAATAACTTATATACAAATCTTCAAACTCGTCCAAAACACAGTATTCCTTTTTTATTCTTATTTTATATTGTTCAAGTACATAAAATACTGAACTAGTGACAGATGAACTTTCTACTTAACCTAATATAAATCATTACAACAATAGAATAAAATTGTGATTCATTAATATAATCTGAATGACTTAACATTATTTTACCCAGGCGGCAGTCAATTTTATGACTTTGTTGTCAATGTAATTACAATATTAAATATTTATTCATTAATTTATTCCAGAAAGTCTGGAATTTTACAATTTCAAGTACACAGTACTTATATTATGCTGCGATTCGTGGTTTCTGAGTTTTAGTCAGTTTTAAATTGTGATGATGATACTTAACTAATAAAAATTACGATTAAATAGTATAATACAATTTACATAGTCATTAAAATAATATCTATAGTCTATAACTTAGTTAATATAGATGAATAACGATATGCAACTTATTGAAAACCTTTATCCTTTAACTATTCTTTCATGATACTTGTTAAATGTTCTTATAACATAGATTTTAACGGAGTAACCAGCACTTTCAAATCTAATTCGTGGATAATTTAAAAATTTGCACCTTTACATTTCCCAATTTTGTAGCTTGGGATTTTTTTGTCGTTATTAAGCTGAAGCTTTATTAGGAGTGTCGTGAATTGACAGCTATATATAGCTAAAATCTAATCATTATACATACTCAATAGTAACACATTTCACAATAGCAGTCGTAAACAACATGCTGAATTAGTCTTCCCTGATTTTCGCATCTAATTGCCTATACCCCCGTTTTAATTTTATTTCACTGTACCTTTTAAAAGTGAATTTACTTAAATAATGTGTAAATAGCGTATCATCTACAAAAGATTATCCAACATGAAAATCTTTATATACCTAACTCCGTACTGATTTATTATTATATACTGTAGTGTAGGACTTATATTTAACAAGTCAACTCATAAGAGAAAGTCACTTTTATAAATGGAGGCAGAGGCAGGCTGGCATTATATTTTCATTTTTGAAGTTTAAGTTTTATCGAAAGAGATAATTTGTCTACCACCTACTTATATATTTATATTTCATTCAATCTATCTACCGTTCGCGTTCAAATACTCAATCGTAATTTTATCTTGTGTAAACTATAAACATCAATATTAAAAGTCCATTATATACAAAGCAAATATTATATGGTTTGTATATTATGTCTACATCTACAATAATGCAATAATTATTATTAATTAAATTATATTTTCCAGTTTGCGTAAGAAAAATCTACAGTTCTTTAAATATCTATCCTATTGGAAACGTGTTATTGTTGCTTTTGATAGACTGAATTTTTGAATTTTAAGTTTATTAGTTTCATGCTTGAAATTTAAGTTATTTCTGCGCATTTCTTGGCTACAAATATTTACACCCACGTACATACTCTAGAAGAAAAATATAAGGGTAGAGTTCACGAGGCTACTTTAAGACAGTATGTTTATAATTCTTCGAAAGAATTACTTTACTTGGTAGACAATCGACATAATCAAATTATTATACTTGCAACATCCATCTCGCCTAATCAAGAGAAAGATTTTTTTTCTATTAATTAAAAAAGTCAATCAATATTTCAGCTCTGAAATTTGAAACACTCCAACACCTGCTGTTTTGAAGGACTTAGTATGTAAACCATTCATAACTATAAGAATATTTTGAAATAGATGCGAATGACACAATCATATCAGTCGGTATTGGTAATCCCTACCTCTATCTAACATTTTCAAGATGTTCCCTTTGTACATTATATAAAAGTTTGTGTCTATTCGACAATTTATATTGATTTTTTAATTTAATGTATGTAATAATCATGATTATACTTGTTCTAACAATAAGAAATAAAATTCGGAAATATATTTCAAAGGTACTTCAGGGTTACATCATCAGTCTCATTAAAGCAATCAATTCAATTGAAATTGAAGTAGAAAAAGTGAATAATTTTTTGGATTAGTACTGAATTTCTATTTTTATTCTATTTTTTAGATAATAAATTTATAGATATTTCTACTCATGTTGACGATTCTCGCTAAAAGTTCAATTTTCGTGTTGAGCAATTCGTTTCCCATCAATCTATCTATAATAATATATTCACATTATGTATGTGTCTACTTGTAAGTGTAATAAAAGTTTGGAATAGATGTAGAAAAAAACAGAAATAACTACTTATTAGTGCGCGCAAAATATACGGTAGATTTTTTAAACGCTTATATTGTTAATTTATGTGGACTTATAACTCTTGAGAGTAGCAATAGAGTTATGTACTTATCTTATGAACATTTGAAATCTTACTTGGATCGCGTATTGAAACTTGGAAACATTATTATTTACACGAAGTTACTAAAACTTTATCATCCATTCTAATTACAGTATAGTTTGATGCGTTGGTTAGATTGGTTGCACAAAAATCGACGAACATTTTTATTGTTTAAAATCTATAAATCTCAGTTTCTCAACAAAACTGCTTGCTTGGCCAAACATCTACTCGTAACCGAAGAATTATTTATAATAAGACTGACACGAGACACATACTTAATATCTATGGCCTTTCTATTCCTAGCCTAACATCTTCTTAAGAAATACTCGAAATTTAGCAAATATATTACATGCAGTTTACCTATGCAAGAAAATTGGACAGACACTGCTGGAAAGGCTCTTTGATTTTTGTCTAGTAGGTAATAGGTATCTCCAATGTCCCCTTAGGCAACCATCTTGAGTCATCCAGTGCGTCCAGAAGGTCTTTAGAGCGATTTATGACTTCTGCGTTGAGACGGGCCACGTCTATGGGCTGGCTATGCTCTGTCAGTCAGTCATTCAATGTATAGAATTGTATGATGAAAGTCCTTTGCAATTGCAAAAAAACACCAAAAGAGAGGTGTCAAATTCCAAAAGAAAAGAGGCTCGAAAGTTTTTGAAAATGATTGAATCGGAAATGGAAAACAGTGACAGAGTACTCTGCACTGAGGGGAAATGAAACAGGAAACTTTCTCTCACATAAATTTATCTCAAAAAGAAAACAGTTAATTGCAAAAGGCTAATCCTTTGCTTCACATGCAGGTTGTACATAGACTAACAACTTGTAAATCCAAAGTTGCGACTGTCTCGTCCTAGTATAAGCATGCCATTTATACGTCTCGGATAGGAATTAGGGGGTACACCCTCAATCTAGCACCAACAAAAAAGAGATAAAAAAGGTTGAACTGGCTCTTTATGTACGGTTCAAAACCAAAGTCCCTATGTTCAAAAGTTTTAGCATAAGCATCAACTTCTTCCAAAAAAGTCTAGAATGGTTTACCATTCATAAATATTAAGGCTGCCTTAAACTATAACCTTTGTCTTATTCTAGGCATTTAACAATTCATCACAATTGAATTTATAATTTGCACTCGTAAGTGTAGAACTATATTTGAATCACATTGAAAGCACTGGTTTCATAAGACGCATGCAAAAAGGTCCCTCATAACAACGCAACGGTCAAGTGCTACAACTCAATCCTACCTATTGTGCATCTGCATACTATGGACTAAAGACAAAAACGTGGTCAGCATTTACCAACTAGTTACATCATAATTTGGGTTATGTTATGTTATAATACTTTTAACAGCTAACTACGAAAACTGTATTTATGAGCTTACAACGCGCAAACAATTGGTTAAGAATTAAAACACAACCTTACGTAAACCAGTTAGTAGGTTTGCTTGAAATAAAAACAAAGATAAATAAATATTAAAGTTAGGCCGTCTGTTCAGTCACAACAGTGTAGGAAAGAGAGAGGGAGAGAGACATCTACATAATATAGTATATTGGCTCCATGCAAGTTTAGAATTCGAGAGAAAGGATCCTTTCGAGTTTCTAGGTTTCGTGATGGTAGTGGGAAGATGATAAGGCTACACGATAAGACCATCAAAACTGAGCAGCTGATGACTTACCAACTAGCTCGTACTCGTCGTCTTGTTGTCCAACAACTTGAGGAGCACCGACTTGAGCGATTCCAAGCGGTGCCGCAGCCTGGTATTGCTGAGCTACCATTGGAGCCTGTTGATGTTGAGTGTAGCTGTAGGTGGGGTCGTAATAATTGCCGTAGTTTTGCCATGCGGCATAATTCTGCCAATATTGCTCGTAGTACTGGCTATAATCTTGACCTGCTTGCCCTTGTGCAGGAGCAGCAGCTTGTTGCTGCGGAACTACTTGACCACTCCTTTACGAACAAAAACAGTTAAGAACTGATTGGTATATTTAAAATAAAATAAAAATATTCCCTGTCTCACCACATAGCTTGAACAGCCGCCATAGCTTGACCTTGGAGTGGGTTGCTAGATTTCTGCCCTCCAGCCCGATTAATGGCGATGCTAACCCTCAAAGCTTTGCTACCAATTCCTTGCTGAAAATGGTAAAATAATAGAAATTTAGGAAATCCCATACACGGGCGGTTCGATTGTGTAAAACCAAAACTTTTAACATTGTATAGCATAAATATTTATACCTTAAATCCATTCATCTGAATCAAAGCATCCTTTTGCTCTTCTTCATCAGCAAACCGAACAAAACCATAACCTTTGCTAAAACCGTTGGCATCCAAAATTACTGTAAAAATCATTTAGCACCATTAATGAGATTTAATTTTAATACAATAAACTAAAATATTTACAACTGCCTATTTATAAAAATACGGTACAACAAACCTTTAGCTAGCCTAACAGATGGATAACGTGATGCAAATCCTTTATACAGAGTGTAATCATCCACATCAGGGCTAAGATCACCAATCCAAAGCGAAAAGTCTTTATCCATTGCCTGTTTTCCTCCCAAAGATGTATGATTCAAACGAAACTTTGTTGGTGGCTGGGAATTAGGAATCATCTTATTGTTAAGCTTGTGCATCGCAGTCAATGCAGAGAAATCGTCAGGAAACCTGTAAAAACAAATAAGCATCATTACAATTGAAACATTAAAGATTTGCAAAGATGTATTCAGGTAAAAACGACTTACTGGACAAAACAGTAGCCAGCAGGTTCGCCGGTAAACTTATTTTTCAACATCTTAATTCCCGTAATAACTTCCCCCATTTGAGTGAAAGCACCACGGATATAGTTCTCATCCATGTAAGGCTCCAACTGTAACATACATTTTTTACTCGTTAAAAACCTCTAAACAACCACAAGAAAAACTAAAAATGTTCATAAAATCAATAAAACATTACTTACAGAGCCCATCCATAAAACACCGACTTGACCCGTCATCTTTCTAAGTTTCTAAAGGGTGGCTGGAAAGTTAAATAAAGTAAAACTACGGCACAGCCTAAGTGACCGCAACTTCTTAATCGGACTAAACACACTAGAAACCGAAACCACCCAACCCAACGCTCAAATCAGACTATTCTCTCCACCTTCAATCTACAACCTCGAGTATATCTTATCTCCTTCTGGTGATGATAAAGTGACGCCCTTACACTTCCGTCTCTATCCTTAAGCTCCAATCCCAATTTATGATCAAGATATCCAAGTGACACTCTATACTAGTAACATATGTACTATATATTCTTTGACTTCCGGTTCAAATTTTACGTTCAACCCTTGACCTGCAATACATACAAAATCACAAAGACTACAAATTATAATCAACCATGACATGAACAACAAATCAAACAAAAACTAAAATGACTAAACTACTATAACTGACTGCTCCAACCTGGAAGTGCAACCTTTCCACATCCCAACTTATGACTTATGATGATGACAGCACAAATAAAATTTAGAAAACTTTCCATCTTTCAACTAACAACTAAACTAATGACCATAATAATAATTGAATATTATTGATGATCCCTCTCCTGCAACGTGTCACTCTGTCGTGGTATCACCCTCCACCCTCTAACACTAAAACACACACAACACTAACTAACTAACAACTAATGACTAAAACTCTAATTAATCACTCACAGTGAGTGCAGTAGGATTCGACCTTGACAAATTTCAACATACTCTACTCGTCGTACTCCCAATTCTAAAAACAAACCCTCCCTTCTTGTCAATTCCGTTTGTTATCCTTTCTTTGAAATAAAAATGACAAGCAATTTAGTGACATAACTTACCTTTTACCTCTCATCAAACGTGCAAAAATGTATTTTTGATCTTAATTGTGATGAACTCTGACCTCCACTTCAAACCCCAAGAGAATAATTATTTTTTGTACTAGATTTGTGAAAAATGACCCCGGTAAAAAAAGAAGAGGAAAAAATATTTATAATTTGCTGATGCTGCTCTCTTTCCGAATAATAAATGTATGTATAAATGGTGTTGTAAATGAAACCAAGTGAAGAGTTTATATATTGAATGAGAAGCTAATACATAAACGAGGTTATCTTCTAATTGGAAGAGTTAAAAGGGTTGCATTATTATATAAAAATTAAATATAAATCAATGAGAGATTGACCGAAGAAGAAAAACTGTTGGTGGTAGGAGCAGAATATAGAAGAGTCAATCGTACTTGATTTTTGATACTTGTGCATAGTGGTCTGCCTGGTTGTAGTATTGTAGTGTGGCAGTGGTGGTGGTGGATGATGACATAGACACACTATATACAACCAGTAGTATAGTACATTTATAGGCAGTTGAGGTGGTGGTGGTGGTGGTGGTGGTAGCAGTATGTAAAATGCAATGCAGAGTGTGTGGTATAGTGGGTTTTTTAATGTATAGTTAAGGCTGCTGCTGGGAAAAAACATTGAATGGATGAAATAGTAGTAGTGTGACGTGCTCTATAGCACATTTTCCTCTACTGTAGTCACTACTAGTTCTAGTATCTAGTCTGGGTTTACTCAATGCTGATTTTTCTCACTAGAGATTGAGATAACGCAACGCAGTATGCATGTTAGCCTGCTAGTCACTCTTTGGATTGGTTTGACAAATTAGCATGCCAGCAGGACTTAAATGAATGTAATTGTTGGTGAAAGCAGAGTCCCCGGGGTAACGGATAGAGTGAAAGGTCAAGTTGGGTTAGTAGGTTAATTAGTCTATGGTTAATAAGAAGATTAAATTTAAATTTTTACGGTTGGGGGCTTGGGATGGGGATGAAATTCTAAAATTTAATTAACTTAGGTTTTTCGATTCCCTATTATACAGGCTTTATATTACAGGCTCAATATTATATTTAGTATTAGTTGTTCGAAAGTTTAGGATGTCACCTGTGTATGGTCCGTCTGTAGTGTACATAGCAAATTGATTTAATTATGATATTTACAATAACGGCTATTGGGCTATTATAGCATTGATTTAAGGGTTTTATGCAGGCTCGTAGAATAGGGAATATATTTTGGAAAATATTAGGGAAAGGTGATCCTTTATGAAAAAGTGAGACTGTTTAGATCAAGGGAATGTAGGAAAGGTTGACTTTAAAGCCCTTTTCACTGCCTTTTTGCAAGTTAGAATACAATGTAAGATTTAACATTTACTAAATATATAGGTCTAGTCAAAATTCCATGAAAAATTACCTTTTGCAAGGATTTACAAAACTGTCTGGGTCTGACAGTAGACAGTTTGAAATTAAATGATTATCAGAATCAAAATTATAGTTCTATTTCAATTCGAGGAAAAGACACGGCTTGCTAACACTATTATATGAAATATTATAAGACGGAAGTAAAAATATTCTCTTGTAAATTTATCCATTGCCAGAAATTAGGGTAAGGTCAGAATCTCCTTATTCGCAAAACTAAAGATTTTTAATTATGCTTTATTTAATGTTATTTCCTTCAGTGTAACTTGTAAACTAGATGTTTGAAGAGGATGTGAGCAATATGCGCCTCTAAAAAGCAATATAAAATGGAAATGTAATGGTCAAAGGTACTATATATTTTGCCAGGATGAAGTATATTCCAGTGTGATTGCAAATCATTCCAAATAAATAGAGATTAAATTAAATGAATGGCTATTTTTGTCCAAAAGCTAACAGTAATTTTTAGTTTCAAAATTTTATTTCATCTGGTTTTGTTGTTCTAATTCTAATAGAAGTTGTAAATACATTTTAAATGCTATTTTAAATCTTTTCTGTTCGAAAACTCCCGTCGATTAAAGTTGTATTATTTTCTGTTTTACCATCTTCTAAACTAATCTTATTGTTAAACAGTCAGTACTTCAGCATTGTACTTAAGAGTCTGTCCTCTAGTCAATTGCAATCAAAAGCTTTTAAACTATTAACATGTAACATAAATATAACATGTAAATGCATACAATTATTAGATTTTATCTCGTATATATTAAAGGCTTTATAAACTTCACTACAATACTGACAACAAAAGATGAACTT
>JAQGAA010002652.1:0-12242 GCA_034696425.1 Isotoma viridis | reverse complement strand
AAAATCAATTGTTACTATTGATGTAGTTACATTTGTAACCACAGAGGTATATGTGATTCCTTGGAGAATCCCATACCAAGCTCCAATGTCTTCTACGCGTTCTGCTAATGGACGCCGCATTTGGGTTATCCATTTGTACGCGTCAAGTCTAATCTCTACGACGTTATTTAACAGAGCAAAGAAAGGAGCTAAGGGAAATGCTGCCACAAACAGTGTCACAAATCCATACTGAATCACTGGAAGGTTACATTGAGTCTTCGTTATCAAGTAATAAAAATCATATTTATTTTATTCAGTTTAGTTTTTTCTGGAAGATTTAACAATTGATTTCCTTATACAGAGTACCCAACACATAAATATATCAATATGTCAAATCAGCAGTATTTTAAAGGTACTTTCCAGCGTCAATGTTTGTATCGGGGATACTACACTGGAGAAAATGATACACATCCTTTCGTACCATCTCCTCAGTATTGGCATATTCAAGCAGCCAGATTGGCATTTGTAGCTGCTTTTGAGGTATTAACTTAATTTAAATTTAAAAGTGTTGTTATTGCATTCAGTATATGATATTCTTATTTTTAATTATATTTATTAATTATATTTAATTATTTGTATAGCATTTGGCCTTTGCGTTGACTGGAATAATGGCGTTTGCCATTCCAGATGTTCCTAATGAAATTAAAGTTCAGATACAACGAGAAAAGCTGTTAGCAACTGAGGCCTTGTATGAAAGTGATTTAGCAAGACTTCGTAGAGGAGAAGACTCTAGTTTGGCTGATGATGCTAATGATCAAGTTCAAGGAAGAAGAGCTTCCGTTATTACTTGATGATTGTACTGAGTGAGATGTAGAATGAGAGGAAGAAAATACATTTTAACGTGTCAAGAATCATATTGCAGATACAAAACAAATGTATGTATATAATTAATTAGTGAATTATGCTTAATTGTTGCGTGATTAAAAACTGCTAGTTATATTTTGTAAAACAAAAGATTGTATCATTTAGGTGCTAAAACTGTAACAAAAGCTTTTTTGAAAACCTGATACAATAACGTTGTTCAAATAAAAACCTATTATCTTAATATTTAAAAATTACTAGAGGTAAAACGGAGTTTAAAAAGTTTTATTTTTCATATTGTACTGATTTCTCTGAATTGATTTTATGTTACTTTGCCAGATACACATCGCCGAATTGGTATAGGCCTATTAGGATGTTGCCTAACTTTAAATGATGTGGAATTTGATTTTTGCCAGAAATGTTTTTTCTTGACGTTAATAATGAAAAGAAAAGTCTTGTACTTTTTTTCAAGGGATTTTATTATTGGGCATAAAGTTGTTTTGTACATTTTTGAGCCTTTACAAAACATCCGTAGATATCCTACATTACTTGCTGCGTCGTATTCGGTAGCAAACGAGTGTCATTTTGAGTTAGCTGTCTGTTGCGCATGAATGACTTTTACTATTACAAATTTCTTTAAAATTTTTTTAAATGATTAATTGAAATTAAACATCGCTTTTCAAATATTCGTATAAATTTTGAAAATATATTATGCAGCCAAACGGCATTAGAGGCATGTAAAATATTTGATGCACTTTTTTAGCATGTTCATGATTATTTAGAAACATGTCAAGGTAAAGAAAGACATGGTAATTAATATGATGAAAGATGATTTAAGATTAAAATTTCTTTATTTCAACAAAAGCAATTATTCATATACTCCACTTCTTCAAAAACTTGAAAAAGATTTTAATAAGTCTGTAATCTGATAAAGAGTCAAAGTACTGACATACAGTAGGAATTATATTTAAATTATTAATATTAAGTAAATAATAATAGACAATAATAGAGAATAAAAGATCTATGCATATAATACAGAAAGCAGTAAAATAAAGACAAAGAAGAGCAAGTAAAGTATAATTATGCGACTTAATTGTATTACGTTAAAAGTAAAAAGACTTTATTTACAAATCAGTCCAAAAAATGGTTTTTGTACAATGAAATATTGAAAATTGGCACAAGCAATACAAGTAAAGAAAAAACTCAAAATGAAACAAAAAGTTTGTTAAAATTTAGTTTTTACTTCTTTATTGTACACAAATATTGCATTGCACCTCAAAGTTTCTTCGCTCTCACCAACACAACACTGTAATCCACTTCTATGGCATTTGGACAAGAAGATGTTGGGACATGATGGACAAACGGAAAGAAAAGACTTCGAAAGTCTTTTTTGTACTGTTCTTGAAGATCATCGGGGATACGATGAACAAAAGGATTAGCAGCCATTGCAGCGTCTATAAATAGGTAAAAATAATTGTCATGAGTTTTGTCAATGCATTTTGTGATCAATAAGCTTTTAGCCAACAGTAGATCTAAATAAATACGTAGTCTGAATAGAAAGAAGGGTACAACGACCCAGTAGTTCAAAAATAGTTGGTAAATTATTTATAAATAAAGGAGATTGGGATCACAAAAGAAAACACAATGGATGAATGATTACAAACTTACCAATCATATCTGAGAAGTTATCAAAGCAGAATTTCCGAGTGCAGTTTGTCGCCTCTTGAACATTAAAGCCAATCGAAGTCATCATCTCTTGAACGTCTTTTGCTGGATCGAGACTGAAGTATGATTTTGGGATAAAGTTTTTCACGTCCTGGAAAAACAAGAATTAATATTTTAAATGTAAATGTTATGCATTTAGCTTTTTTACTTGTGGTTTTATTTTTCCTGTTTTAGTTCATAGGATTAGAGATTTTAATCTGAAGAAAATGTTACTTACTGTAAGATAGGTTTCCCATGCTGGTAATTTGCTCATTGTGTCGTAAACGGAAAATACAGCAGCATTTGCAATGTAGTAGAATGCTATTTCTCCATTTTTCTTCAAAAGGTTGCTCAGACTTTTCAATGCTTTTCTGTTAAAGAAATAACAGAAATTTAGTAAATAAAAGCTTAAAGAAGTTCGTTTTTAAAAATGGAAATAAAAACGTTAGATAAATTATAATAGTGTTTATAATAGGAAAGAAGTTGACTTACTCCTGATCCGAAATCCAGTGAAGAACATGAAGGGAAAATATCTTGTCAAATTTGCATGGAAATTCGCAATCATCCTTCATCACATCTGCAACCATGTAAGTGACATTAGGGTGTTCGTACTTGACAGATGCAAACTCAATCATCTTTTTGGAAACGTCCACCGCATAAACTTTTGAAGATTTTGTTAAACCAGCATTAGCAAGTGATGGGAGAATAATGTTCTTTGTATTGAATCCAGTCCCACATCCAAAATCAAGAACAGTTTCAGTATTCTTTTTGCTCATTTTTGAAACAATGTAAGGAATCAACTCCCTTGCATCTCGTCGTTGGAACTGGCTATAAGTATCGTAAAGATCTGGATCGTACATTTTCAAAAAAAGTTTTTAGTGTCAAGGGATATTAAAATTGTTCTTTTTTGAATTTCTGAAATTATTTAAATCAGATTTTGAATTTGAGATTAAAAATTTCAAGAAAATATATAATTTGTATTTTCTTTGAGGTGATTCAAAAGGATTTTGAAAATAGCAAGTGATTCTCAATAAAGTTCTCAACTTGTCAATGGCAATGAAGAGAATGATTTAAGTTGGTGAAAGAACGCTGCTTTTATATCACTCTTCGAAAGTAATTGATATGAAAATCAAAGGTTAATATTTTTTCTTATTCTTATTTAAAAAAGAATAATTCTGAATGAAACTGACCTGAAAAATAAGTTATTTTTGGATACTGAACAAAAGGTGTTGTCCATAAAAAGCATCATTTTATCGCAAACTCTCATCTTTAAAGATTGTATAACAAAAGGAATGACTTAACATATTCTCATGTGTATTATTATATCATATACATTCATACGGATCATCATAACATGTGTGCATATATTTTAAATTTATACTGATTTAAAATAAATTGCACAACATTGGTACAAAAATAATACTTCAAAATATATAAAAATCTCTTTATAATATTTTCCTTGTTTTTTGAAGTTTTAAAATTTTGTAAACTTCCCTTACAACATATTTTGAACTAAAAGTTACTCCCTAAAAGTAAAGTTGTATAAAATACCTAGAGTGTTGTTCCTCAATGATTTTATAATCAATTATCATTAAACTCATGTATATCATCAGCGTTGGTAATTTAGCAAATTTTTAGATGTAACAAAAAGAAGGAAAGAAGGTATGACAAGGAAAAAATTATTATATTTGATATAGCTAATTTAATTAATTCTGAAAGGTTCTATATAAGTATATACCCAAGACCTCGGTTTAAAACGTTTTCTTTGTGCTTTATAATACTGGAACGTGTTCCTTTTATTATCATTATTATTAAGAATTCAATTGTTCCATTGCCTTTACACTTATTTTATTGACTTCTATAAATACCCGATTGACGTAATTTTCTTAAGATGTAAATGAGATGAGATAAAATATGAATGACTCAAGGATCACGAAGATATAGTAGTACACAGGAACTAAAAGTGAACACTTAGGTAAGAGTGAGAATAAAATGCTTCACATTTACCCGTGTGGGGTTTCATTCAAGGATGAGTATTGACTTTGAATTTGAATGTCATAGTAGTGTCACAACCGGATGAGCATTGTTATAAGAGAAGAATAAATCAACTAAGAGTTTTAATTTAAACCATAAAATGAGTTATTTATTGCAAACTATCCAATGCACATATGAGATAGACAATTAACAACCATGTTTCTAATTACTAATTAACACAAATACATATTAATATAGATTATTCCCTAACGGCCACTTTAACTTATATACAACATATAATAATTTTAAAATTTGAATTATGATATAAATTATGATTTACACTTGACACAATTTTAAAAATATTTTTGAATAAAATTTTTCCTCACTAGGGTGAGAGTAATTTTCACTGAAAGAATATTCTTATGAAAAACATGAAAGCAATACCTGTAACAAAATACATTTGAGTAATTATCAAATAACAGTTATTACTTGTTATTATAACTTCTATCTACTAATAATACTAATTAATACTATTTTACATTCATTTTTATTGTAATTCACATCTCGTAATTTCAATATGGCTTTCAAATCATCTGAACTTAACTATTTTCAAAGCAGTCTAAGTTAAAGTTGTCTAAAAGTTAAATATTTAAAAGTTACAGCAATTTTTTAAGAAATTAAATGAAAAGCAGAATATTATCTTAATCGGTACTCGGGAGCAAACAGACGAACAAAGCTATTACCCAACTAATTAAAACCTTCTTATGAACGTCTATGAAGTTTATAATGCGTCCTTGGATTTGTCGTCTCTAGTTAAAACGGAGTTTTAATTTTGATTAACAAGAATATAAAAAGAGTAAGACTTGCCAAATAGATCACAAGAGTAAGGAAAGTATTTCGAAATGAGAAAAGTGACAGGTAAAATCCTGACATTAAAAAAGTCATTCTATTCGACTATCAATTTAAATTGAAGCAAATAATTTTAAACTAGCAAGTCTCAAAAATGTTTCTAACAAATAGAAAATAACTTTTGACATCTAGTACATAGCACCATCAATTACTCTTCACAGTTTAGTCTACACTTTAACCTACAAACATTTTTTTTCTTCATTATACTTAACACAACTCAATACTATTTCTTTAGTTTAAGCTTACACAAAAAGGCAATAATTAATTTATAAGTCTTCTATTTTAATTGGCTTTAGGAATTTATAAAGTGAGTAACTCTTCAAAAATTTCCATTCAACCCTAGTAATTCATATCCGTCATGCAAAATCTATATACATTTCACTACACAACTAAAAGAGTATTATATTTTCAACCCAGCTTTGTAATATTGTTACCTTTTCGGCAAAAGGTACAACGGATTACTTCAAGTGTCATAATCTCTCACACACTATGCGCGTCAGCAGGAAGTAGCATAGTTTGATTTAATTTTTGAACACTTGAATTAAATTCAAATTGTGCTGTAAGTTGGGTTTCTTATTGTCTGTTTAAATGGCAATTTAGTTAGTCTTTGCAATTAAAGTTTATATTCTATATTTTTGTAGATTGTCCTTGCAGACGAGACAAGGTTTTGAAACCATAAATCCATAGTATACTTTTTATACATTCTTTACTGGAAGAAAGAACAGGAAGTACCTATTATTATGGTATAGCACATAACAACAGTCAGATAGTACCACAAAAAATACTCAAGTCAGTTATATTAAGATTAAAGGTAAAGAACAAGAGGAAAAAACCGGAACTGACTGGAAGCCTGTAAAAAAGCTTCATACTAAAAAATAAAGGTGACAGGGGGAAACACCGAAACAAAGGTCACAGTGGGACATCATGAGCATTTCTAAACATTTCATTCATCATAACAATAACAAGAAGGCTGGAGGAAATTAAAAAACAAACGGAAAAGTGCTTGACATAAATGTTATACAAAGTGAATAATACAAATAAAATCTAGAATTTGCATTTCAAAGGCTCATCATCACATCTACTTAAAAGTACTTAGTAGTTTAAGAATAAAAAACACAATAGAAAACTAGAATAATAAAAAAGTATAATAAATAGTATTGATATTATACTACATAGAAATTTTTGTGCGCTAGTATGAGTGCTGCTAGAATAATTGGATAAATGTGTCGTGTTTGGATGACCATGACATAAAATGATGAATGAAAGTAGAGTCAAGATTTAGTCCATTTGTATTTTGACTTTAGGTCTTAATAGTTATAATAATAATATGTATTATGTTTTGTTGTTATGTGATGTAAAAGTTGGAAATAATAATGACCTAGAATAATAATAAGTGACAAAAACATTTGAATAATCTCATTCAAGTTTCAGTACAAATCTGGGCTTTTTTGTCTACTAAAGCTTCGGATGGGATCTACTGCCCCTGTGAGTATTTAAAATTTTAAAGGAAGAATGGATGTGTTGTGACTTGAATGAATGGATTTGTGACTCTGAATGTTTGACCTGGTTTAAAGTTTAGTCAGGTTCTAAAATTCAAAATAGAATTATTTGCTGTTCACAGTTTCATTCATATTCTGAACTGAACTGAAGGGATTTAAAGAATTCTCTGGCCTTGGCCTGATTTTTATTGGTCTTATTGAAATTAAATTTCTACCAATTGATATCATAAAACAACTTGAGTTTTGCATAAGATGTCTTGCATAAGATAAATCTTTTAAGTAGAAGAATTTGTAATTAATATTCTGACCGACTTCATGTTGGAATTGGTTTGACCACCTGGATAATTTCTTACGCTTGGAATTTGTTCTTGTTGTTGATTTGAAAAAAATATGCTTTTTTAAGAATTGCATAGCATTTTTTTTTCAAAATCAAACAAATTTAATGATAAATTGCCTGCTTAAAAGGGATTTTCACTGAAATAGATGAATAGATTTGTCGGCTCCCATCCATTGGCTTTCTGTGTGAAAGTCCTATTGTAGGCAGTATAATTGCAATAGATATGCAACTACTCTCAAGCGTTTGTTTGTGTCAACAATGGACAAAAATTAAAGTCGGCCGAAACTCGGCACTGGGAAGGCACATTCGTTATATATTATCTAGTTTTGACTAATTAATCGTCTATTAATCACATACTTGGGGATATTTCTTTAGTTTTTGGGTGATATTTCGAAACTTTGGCTAGGATTGAGATGAGTTTGGTTGAGGCATAGGGTCACGACAAGCACCGGAGGGAGTGTGTTGTCTGACACGGCTCAAGGCGCGTGTCAATCGCTCCGAAATCAATCCAATGGATTTTGAAGCGTCTTAAAGCTCCCTAAATCTCCTTTTGAAGCGTATTATGATTTCTTAAGCACCCAAAAGTTAAAGAAAGTTCAAGTACGAGATTAATGGATGGACCCTAATTTAGTAGGTTTTATATTTACTGCAGTAGCAGCAACCATTCCTACTTAGATATTCAATATTTTATAATTATATAGTCTTAAGTGTTAAGTACATTTAAAACATTAATTGTTTGATTACCTTTGATACAGTTTAGTTTTACATTTAACAGTTAAAAATGAATAAGCCGAAGATACTCCAAAACCAAGAGGAAATTTGAAAATGTGCAAACATCCATAATATTTAAATTTCTCACACAACAAGTAGGTTCCGTATTTCATTTTATTATTATTGTCGGCTACCTATAGTGTAAGAAACACAAAAAAGGTATATTGAATTCAGAACATTCATAATTTTTAAGTCTCGTAAGAAAAAGATATGTTGTTTTGAGTTATGGCTTTGGAGAACCCCCGACTTAAAAATCATTTACGTTTTTTTGCGAATGCTGAAGTAAACTTAAGTTGCTACTTGGTTTAATTCAATAATAAAGGTGAATGAGAAAGACTAATAAATTTATACAGAAGTTGTAAACAAAAGTTTTTCATGTAGAAGAATAATAGTTAAAATTCGAAGATCTTGTGTTGAGAATTATAATTATATCAGTATATAGGATGTTATTATGTCTGTATAGTTCTGATAGCTTTTGGTAGGTTTATTACCATGTGCTACCTTAACGTATCTTTAATATATTTAGAAATAGAAGTCCTGTTCATAATACCATTAAGTTTTTGGCTAGTAAGTTTTGTATTGTCCTTATTAATTTTAATCTGATTGGGGGGAGGGGGTAATAGTTTTTTAAGTTATGTACACCATTCGCCCTTTTATTCACTTGTTAGAAATTTACGTATCTCAGTTTGGACGAGGGGCTGCAGCTCCGTACTGATGGGCTGAGTCTCCCCAAGCATTTAGATCGGTTGGCCCAGTGGCGCTGTAGTTCTGTTGTGGAGGACCCTTAAGAGTTACACAAATTAATTAAAGATTAGATTGATTTATGAAATTGGTTGAGTAAAAGAAAAGCTTGGTAGATATTCTTACCTCATTCAAAGCTGTTGTTTCCATCTGGGCTTCTTCTTTAGTTGGGCAATCCTCAGCCAGCTCCGGAGCCGGTTCTGCCCATGGCTGCAACTCTCCAGAGGCAAATGCAGCGTAGAAAGCGACACCTCCAAAGTGAATCATGGCTGCCATCACGAATACGGATTCCCATTCAGCAATAGCTTTGTGTTTTGTGAGTCGTTCAACAACAATGGGACACAAAAGCCCTGACAAAGTTCCAACACCGTTGGAAATTCCCATTAATATTCCAGCATATCGTGGGGCAATGTCCAAATGGTTGACGTTAAATCCTAAGATATACCAATTTTTCTTGAATAAAAACCAATTTCCTTAAAGAATAGAATATTATTGGTTGCATAATTTTACTATACCTGAAATGGCGAAACCAGAGAATCCAACGGCAAGAGTGAGAGCCAGGATTGCCATCGTTGTATTATCTTTAGCAGCAGCAACCAGGAGAAGGAATATAGCTTCCATTCCAAACCCTCCACAGTTGAACAGTTTTCGTACCTGGGTTGTTGTAAGGATGTTATTTCGACGAAGATGATCTGCCAATATGCCACCAACCGGAACAACCATAGTCATCAGCAAATGCGGAAGGGCTGCAAGGGTACCACCCTAAAATTTTGAATTATAATCTTTAAGGCTTTCTGTTGTTATCATCTGTCAAGGGAGATTAACGATTTGGATACTAACCACAGCTACGCCAAACTTGAATATCTCTTGGAAGTATGTTGGTTGAGATATTATCAACAGGTAGAATGTCCAAGATCGGCAAAAGTTGGCTACCACAATCGCGTACACGGGCATGGAGTGGAATATCTCTTTCCATGGAGTTGTTTTCATATTTGGTGGTGTCATGTTCACAGGACCAATTGCTTTTTCAATGTAGTGTACTTCTTGAGGTGTAATTGTGGGGTGCTTCGAAGGTTTCTCAAACACAAGCCAAAGCCAGAAAACGTACCACACCATTCCTGCCACGCCTAAAAACATTCAAATTAATAAGTACTTACGTTCCAGCTATGGAGAAATATTTTAAATTCTCAAAGTAAAGAATGCTTTCACTACCATAAAAGTAAAATGGGGCCGCCCAACTAACTCCTTGGACAAGCCATCCGGACACGGGCATTCCAACAACCGCTCCTCCATACGAACCACAGAAAGCCAAAGTCGCAAGTCGTGATCGTTCAAGGGGTGGGGCCCACCATCGCCAAATTCCGTGACAAGAAGGATATGTTACCCCCTGAATGATTTGATTGGATTAAATATACGTACATAAATGCTATATTTTATCATATTATGCTTCATTGCACGTCTAACTATATATTGATATATTATATTTTAGTATATTTTGATACAAGGAATGATTTATTCACTAACCTCAACAAGTCCCTGGAATATTCGAAGAATCATCAAAACTCCATACCCCGCGCGAGCAGCTCCTGGGACAAATAGGTTAAGAACAGCCGATATGGCAATTGCAGTTCCGAAAATCCTGTCAAATTTACAACAATGTAATATTGGGCAAATTTGTTATGTAAAGCAAATCCAAGTTAAAGAAAAGTAAAATGATGCTTTACATGTTAGCTCTGTATTTTGCAGCTAAGAACCCTCCAGGAATTTGGGTGACAAGATATCCCAAGAAGTAAGATGAATCAACTAAACCAATGGTTCCTTTATCCCAGGAAAATTCAGCTTTCTAAATAAAAATACAGGAACTCAGCGTATGAAATTTGAATAGATTGCAATTAAAAATTATATTACACAAGCTTACTCCAGTTTTGTTGTCTACTTCTGTCATTTTCACAATAGCCACTCCAATGTTGCACCGAATACCGAAGGATATCAAGAATCCTGAATAAAGTCAATTTGTTCATTAAATATTTAGTTTCAGCATTATAGTGTAAATGAAAATTATAAAATGCATTTCAAACCTATGCTTGCCAATAAGGCGACGGTGAATCTCTTGGTCATATCACAACATGGACATTCCGGTCGAATATATTTGTCAATGTGACGCAATGGAGGACGTTCAAAATGTTCATAATCAAATGATCCCCATTCATTATCCCCTTCAGCGATTTTCATACTATAAAAATCATAATTTTCTTTAATTCCCATAATGCTTCTCATACATTTGAGTAAAATACTCTGAATAATGCGTGATTACTGTACTTTTCATCAAAGCCTTTCTCTTCCCCTTTGGCTTGGCCAATCCCCAACTCCTCGTATTGAATGTTGCTACAAAATTAATGAAAAATTTAGTTTCATTTTTGTGAAAAAGTGAATATCAATATACAATACCTTAATAAAAATGAATTAATTGGAGTCAGATCATATTCGTACCTTGCCAAGAAAGTGGATTGCTTGGGCTTTAAAATGTTCGAGATTCCTTCCTTCATCCTGAATGTCGTTGGTATCTGGACCAAGAACTAATTCAAACTGATATCAAGTCACAAATCACTCACTGTTGTTTACAATTTCCAAGTATAATTTCAAACTGTTATGTGATGAACTGACATTCGGTTTGTATTATACTTAAATATAGTTGTAAATACCTTATCTCCTGTATATTTTATAAACAATTTAGAGAAATGGGTTGTACCCTTAAGGCATGCAGTCTATGATAATACGAGTTTCATGTAAATAAATTGACTATATATGAGTGTACTTATACGATACAAGAATCCCAGAACATTTGTAAAACTGGGTAACCGAGTAAGTGGTAAGGAGTAAAGTGTAAGGATTTGAATAGGACATAAGTTTCTAAATAAAGGATGGTATTTTGAAACAGGACTAATTTTTTTAAATGAAATGGTGCAGGTGAAAGTTAAAAGGTGAATGAAGAGGAAGATATTAGGAACCCAGTGTAGAAGTAGTCTACACTGAGAAATATGCCCAACCTACTATGGACTGCTTATCGATTGAAACTACTACCAGTTTATACAATTGAGCATTCTAGCCATGCATGCATTGTCTGAGACTTTCTCTTACTTTCTCTTCCTACTCTGTTTTTCCGGATCGCATGCGTTCACAGATCGATACCATATCTAACATACATTCTAAACATTTTGGCAATGCAATATTAGCATCTAGAGGCTTTCTCTTAAGAAGAATCCTGTGTTATCTTATAACTCGTATTCTTTCGTCACCAGGCGAGACAGGCACGGTTAGTAAAAGTCGTACGTAAGAATTTTCAGGGTTTTCCCCGTTATAACTTTATTCTGAGCATAAGTACCTCATCGCTTGTGATCTCAGCTCTTAAGTCCATAGTAGGTTGGGCATATTTCTCAGTGTAGACTACTTCTACACTGGGTTCCTAA
>JAQGAA010002651.1:0-12245 GCA_034696425.1 Isotoma viridis | reverse complement strand
AATAGGATGAATTTCGATGCCCCATGGTGTGTCCGACAGATAGTCATTTGTTTCCTACTCATTAATTATTTTCAATCATTACTTATCTCTCGATTGTTAGGTATTCTCTTGTCTCATTGGCCCATCCAATTTCAACCTTATTTAGGAAATTACTTCCTACTTATCCATAATAATCCTAAATTATTCACCCTCTCCGCAATACTAATACCTTTGAATTTCATCTATGCTCTAAGTAGGACTCATGTTATCTACTGGTTAAATTAAAAAGCGAATTCGATACATATGATTTGCTAAGCACTAGTAAGCTACATATACCTATAGCTATTGCTTAATCCATAAACTGCAGAAATCGATGATAATGTTATGGACTAAGCATTTTTTAAACAAAGATACTTAAGACTTTTAGCTATAAAATTGGGATTAAATAAGCTCATATTCAACAATTGGGCAATATTTCTAAGTTCTAAAGTACTTCTCAATTGACGGGAAGGTGTCATTAAATCAGCACGATGTATATAGAGTTCTATATACCAACAGATAAATTAAGATTGAGGGAGGATTAGCTTAATTGCTTAAATTTATTTTTATTAAGAGTCGTTCAGCTATTACCTACTTCTCTTCAGTTAAAATACTTTACTATTGAAGATTCATGTTGAGAAATAAGCAAGAAGGAATGGATTGAAGTTATCTGACTTCTTAACCAAAAAAGCAGGAAGTTACTAAAAACCAAGTTTATGTTCTCTAAATTTAGGTAAGTAAGTGATTCGTTGTTTATTAAGCTCAACAGCAGCCAACTGGCTGTTGGTGTTGACACACAGGAATTTGTGTCGCTTGCGGTGACAGAAAACGAAAATAAACCAATAAAAAAACAAAAATATGCGTTCCTAAAAAATTTCATAATTTTTCTTACGTAACTATCATAAACCACAGCATAAAGTATACACAATTTTTACTCCTTCACACATGAAGCTGCATGACTTACTATAAATCGTAGAAATGTGTATTGAAAGTAATAAAAATTTTGTAAAAGTGTGAAAAATTATTTTTTTAAATTCAATTCTGTTATTCTTACAATAAGGAGATATAAATCAACTAATTGTTCTCTTAATAGGTTATTGCCCATAAATCCATTAACAATGCCCTCTCTTACCTGAAAGCTAGCTTGACAACAAAGGAAATTTTTATGTGTCCAATCAAATGATCAATATTTTTGTAATTAACTCAGATGATAATTGACAAAAAAGATGATCAAGAAGTGAAAGAAAATAATTAATTAGGTGTTAGAGAGTGGGGATCTCTGTCTGTAGACCAACATGTAAAATGTAAAACACGTACGAAGCCAAAAGACGGTAGTTGTACACATACTTAATTATTTACTTGCCGTATTGCATTTTCAATAATGGAAAGTTCAGTCATCAATTGAGCAAAATATTATTATAACTTACCGACTTCTAAAAAAATTATGATGCATTATCTTCGCAATAAAATCAGCGGGTGGTGACTAAGTATCAAATCAAATCAAATTGTAAAAACCAATCTTATCATCCCATCTTGTAAATGTTTGTTATTTATATTTTATATACTATACCAATCTTCACTTAGGCAATCGCAATTTAACGTGAATAAATTCTTATACCACTTACTTGCTAGATAACTGCACATTACTCAAAGGTAACTTTTACCACCAAGAGCGTCAGGGTAATAGATTTTTATCCTAGGTAAGGTAATATAATATCCATTATCGCATCACATAATATTATTATTTGAGATCAAACAGATTGATTGCACTTTGCATGATACTTGGCATTCACTGACCCAATCTGGCCAGAGTTTTGGAAATCTCTGCCAAATAAATTTTATCAGAATGTCATCAAATCTATCATGATCCCACTAATGTTTAATTCTTTTACCTTCTTCAAGGTAACACTTGACTCTACTTAAACCATAACCATACGCATCACGTTTTTCTAGGTTATAAACAAATTAGGTACGGTCAGGCATAAATTACACTGTCATGAGTATCTTTCGACGGCTTTTTTAAATCTTAGACTGGAGTATAGCTTGCCTATGTCTTGTAGGAATTCAGAATTTAATTCGCATATAATACAATTAAGGTCTGATACGCTCTAGCACACGGTACTTAAATTTAATTGCGATGGCAAAGACAGACAACCATATTATACCATTCTATTCCTGACTATCCTGACTGTCATCACTAAAGCACTATAAGCTAAAAGCCATACGGTAGTTTATAATTCAGTTAGGTCATTTCTGATAGTAAATGTCCCAGAAAAATCAGAAATCGAGGGTAAAATGGGTTTACCCCGTTTTCGGGTATTAAAGTGAACTAAATCTACAAAGCTATTAACAATGCACATCTGTTGTGCACACATAAATTCGCAGTGTATGATAAATGATAACGATTGATATAAAAGAATCCAATTTATTTTTTTATTTGAGAATGCTTAACCATTATCAAAAAAGTAGAAGAGAATTCACCACCCTTACGATTAAGATTCATATAGTAATTTTCCCCATCAACCTAAAAAATTATCTTTGCTATGTATAAAGGCAAGACTACTGCTTTGTCCTGATAAGGATTCCTTTTTTACGCTAGGCTAGTTTTATTGATGAGCCTACTTGTTTACTACTAGTTAGTAGTAGTAATAGTAACAATATTACACAAAAACTTTTCCATTCATATAATAATGCAATATCCTATAAATAAACTCAAACTAAAAGTAAAGAGTTTAACCAATGAGTTGAATGAAACCTACAGTTTATAAAAAGTTATAAACTCATAAGCATTTATTTACTAAAGAATGGGGCTTAAAAAGGGGAAAATTGAACAAAATTGGAACTGTTTTATGCTTCGTCGTTCAAAAGTAAAGCCTATTATTATATTCCCAATCATAATGAAGACACCCAACCGGGTGTAGGGAGGAAAGACAGAAAGAATGAACTCATCCTTAAAGATATTATAGCTTGAAATACAACATAATCTGTGAGTCTAACAGGTGCACTTGAAAGTTGCAAATACAAAAATAAATAATCAGCTCGAACTACCATAAACCCTGAAATAGATAGATGAGTCTGTTAAAGGTCTCTACAATACAGTCCCTCCGGTCATTTTCCGTCAGGTTTCAAACATTGCATCTGACAGCCTACACTTTCTTTCAAATTTCCTGAGAATTTTAATTTTTTCCTAGCGAAAGAAAACAAGCAAGTTCAGTTGTGCTGTCGTGTTGGATATTTCAGTGACATGTTTCTACCTCAGACAGAGCCCTAATCATAAATATTTCTAACACCGATATTGAAACAGGCATCCACTCTTAATGGTGGTAGTCACAACTAAACTTAAGGTTGAAATGCATAGTACTTTGGTAATAAAAATAATAAATGTGGCCATGAATTCTACTGACTTGGTTATATAGTAGCTAATTTTCAATTTGATTTAACGTGTGCGTGTAGCTGTTCCAATAAATCTCAAGAGTAATTTCCTAATAAAGATGCTGATACAGATGTCATAGCAAAAAGTACAATACTGTGAGTAAGTTCCTTATTCTCTTTTACCAAGCCATGAACCCCGAGGAGGTTATCAACAAGCAGTAAAACCTATTAACCCAAGATGATAAAGAACCCTGACTTAATCCCATTAACATTAAAACTTCATTTGCATATGCAGTTTCTCAGCCGACTTACCAATACTTTGTGTGAGTATGAACCATGATTGCACGCATATTAAAAAAGCAATGTTTTGAATCTATATGTTGTTAAAATGGGGATTAACTGGCTTTTATATCCACATTCACCTGCAAAAAACTAAAACTACACTACCACTGCATGCAACACAAGGGTAAGGCATGTTTTTTAATCAAATCTTAAGCTTAATCCGGATGGTCATGAAATGAATTCGTTCATTACTTTTTTAACTTGCAAGATAAGAAAGAATGCATGTGAATTTGTGTGTTTGTGTGTGTGTGTTTATGTGTGTGTGCACCGTCGTGATTAAATCCAATAAATTATCAGTGTAAATTTTTAGGACGCAAAGGCAGGACAATCAGGATACATTAAACGAGTTATGGTATTCTAATGTGATTTAGCTTTTTAGCTTGGCACAGATCAGTATCTCTGTTATATAGTAGATACAAATAAAATTATGGATTAGGAATATTAGGATGTAAGTTAGAAGGTTCGAATGAATGAATATGAATGGCATGGCATGAACACTAATTTAACGAGCGGACGCACAGAAAACCAGTTAAAATTGATGATCGTATTAGGACAATTGTCGCTTATTGTTCATCCTATACATTTCTAGACACCTAGGGCACCCGGTCATCTCACACGACATGACATTACGAGACCTTAATCATTTTGAAAGATGACCATAGCTCTCCTTAAATGGAAACAAGCACATGCATCAAGATGAATGGATATAAAGGGTAGGGTACCGATTTCAAAAGTGGATAATTTAACTATAAATATAATTGTCTATATTAAACCTTACAAAATTATGTTAGGAAAGAAGAATACTACTACCTAGCTTTAATAACTAGACCTGGAATTTCAATGCAAAAAATCCAAACCACCTTTTATACAAATCGAGTATCATATGAATGCGTGGGATATGATAATAAGGATAACAATAATAATGAAGACCAGTCCTGTCCACTCTTGTAAAGTTATCTTGTATTAGGAATCTATGAGTATAAAGACTTGTCTTTAATCTTGTCGGACATCTCTTTTGTCTAAAGGTTATCCCTGACTCTGGCTGACTAAAGACACAAAAATGGTGCAATATTCAATGCAAGGAAAACACCCTTCCTTTAATTTAAATGCATGCATATGAAATGTGAGCCAAAGAAGTAAAATAGCCCACAAAGATGCTCATCATATAATGATGATAATATAGCACAATAGCACGAACCAAGTTGTTGCAAGTAATGTACGACCTCTCATCAAAGTTGTTATTCTAGACTTTCCTCAAGTACCGTACACCTTTCAGAAAGCTCCTAATCAGGTAACATGATATATAAATATACACGTATCTTATTTAACAAGGCAATTGTACTTAAAAACTAACAGATAACCAATAAAATGCAGTCTCACGTACAAAAACAAAAACGAATTTTATTAGGTGTATAGATTATAGATGCAAGTATGCAGCCAAAAAAGATGTGCATTGTTGTTATTAGTATGAAGAGCGACATTGCATTTTTGAATAATATTAAAACTTTTTAAAGACAACAATTACAAGTGAGTTTGAATGTTTGAAGTATTAACTTTAAAATTGATGAGATGTCTTATTACTAGACCACCCAGATAAGCGGAATAGCTAACTCGAGTCGAAACAAAAATATAATTTTATAGGTTATAATAATGTTGAACAAAATTATCATAAATCATAATAACTTTAAGTAGAATAAGAATGCATAATATTTATATACTTGTCCTGCATATATTTATATTTTTATACCGGTAATTGGTAATGATTTCATTATTTCCTTGTGCACGAAGTTTAAGATCAGAATGATAGTTGCGGACAGACAAGTGGAATACATTCATAGAATATTTATTCACCGATGTGACAGTTTGTATCCATTGTCAAAGATTTAAATAGGATTGACAAAGATGAAAGAATTTGATGAGATGGACGAATCAAAGCTATTTAAATGCTCAATTATATCACATAATCACGACTATGTCATACTTACACACATTTCTTGATATACTTTTAACTAGCCTGGCTACAACAATCAGAGATATCACAAATAAGAGTTACATAAAATAAAATGTTAGATAGATCGCCCTTCGTTAAGCCACTTCCTAACAATTGATGATTGTACTTAGTATCCATTATAATAAACTTTTATGTCATTGACCATAGAAATAACTATTGGAGAATCATTAGACAAACCCAATCCAATTGAGAAAATGCAATGCTCTCATTAATAATCAAGCCATTACAATTCTACGAAGTAGTGGTAGCAAAATTACGTGTTTCAAATCAGCATAATATCTCTATATAAATTCGCCGTTAGTATCAATTAAGATAAGTGCGTATTCCTATTCCCATCCCATTCGAAAGCCTAAAGGTTTAAAGAGCCAAGCCTAGTTTGTAAATGGGTTGCATAAAATGTGTTTTTCCTTCCGCATTTTGTCAAGTACCAAACAAATCAAAGTCAATTGGCCGACAATAGAGCTCCATTAAGCTATCAATTGATAAATCTCTTTTTCAACTTGACCTAGAGGAAGTAGCTGACTCTGATCTTCCACATGCAACTCATTTCTAGCCATTGCCACACTACTAATATTATTGTATTTATATACATTACATAGTGCATTGTGTAGCATCTCCTTTTTTGAAATTATTTAGACATGAAACCATGAAGTCAAAGACCAATTCAACTTATGATCAAAACAAATAAAATTATTACTCCTCTCTCAACCTCTTATACAAATGACAATTCCATTCACAAGCATTAAAAAACCATCTACCCTGACATTTGACAGTGAGACAAGTCTTCTATTTCGCACAAATTATAAGCAAAAGTACATTGTGATGCTCAATGTGACATAACAAGTCTGAGAGAGACGACATGACATATCAAGGCATTGGGAAAGAAGACTAATGGCCAACTTCATCATGGCACGTCACAATCGAATATACTCAGAACCATTCTAAATTCTGAAAGGAATGCAAATGTATTTTTCAGTTTCTTTCTTTCAACGAACAAAATGCATCTGCAAAAGAAGACAATTGTCTAAGGAATACTAATGCAATAAATTCTCTAGTAGAGGAGACTTTCTGCTTCTTCTTCCGTCGTCAATCTTCTTATGGCTATAAAGTCAAATACAAAACTACAATACATACTTGTATAGCATAGTCGTTATCATATCATTATTGCAATTTCAAAACAAGCCCAAGCTAAATACCAGACTTTATGTTTTTTTGCAGTAACAAAAGTATAAGATACAAATGTTAAACTTATGTCGTCAAACTAGCAATCAAATTACTATCACATTAAGTTAAACCTCCGTGACATGTTATTACACCTGTCTCTACTACGTTTATTTGTTCTATTGTGAATTGTTGTAGTAGTTTAACCAGAAATCATCATTTACTTTGTAGTAGCTCTTTGTTATATCAACATTATAGTCGATTATCTATAAAACTACAAGATTGCTTTTTAGGTAATATAGAATTTGCTGCAGTTGCAGTAAGTTGCGATTTACAATCCTCTTTATATTCTGATATTAAAAATTAACTTACGAATTTTTCAAATGTTCCTTTAATATTACAAAATTTCCTTTTTTAAATACCATGAATAAAAAATAACATAGTAAGTACATTGTAGAGCGGAATATGCCTCCAGTTATTATTAGAATAACACATGTATATGATTCATATCAACGAGATTTTGCCTTCAAGACAAAAATTGGATTAATAATAATTGCCTAACATTATACGCTCATCTTTAGCTAGCAGCTCTAACAAACTTTATTATTCCAAGGTAGCAGATGCACAATGTGCATATTTTTACCCTTAACCATGATCATGAAGGATGCTTTATCGCAAAGGGTTAATATTAAAGTCAGTAGACAAAACACTTGTTACAAGACCAAGATGATAATGCGATGAGATGATCATCACATGCCACCGCTTCGTTTATATTAAAGTATATATTAAATTATCTTTAGCATTAGCATTAAAGCAAGTTTTACTCCTTCAGTCTCAATTTTCCTTTATTTCAGTTTTTTTGTCTTTTTTGTAATAAAAATTTCTCGTTTCATTTCTTATCCATCAAAAATTTTATCAAAGATTCCAAAATAACAACCTGCCGTAAATGCCCGAATCCATAATATTATTTTCTGGCATAAAAAGGAAGGGCGAATAAATAAATAAATAAATAGATAGACAGACACGCACGCTTAACTGGAACAATTTATAAAAATTCCAGTCCCTCGTGGACTTTCCCTGAGCAAAGGTCTCGTGTAATGATCCTTAATAACACTAGAGTAATAATAGCAGTCAAAGCCGACCCATGAAAATATCTCTTGACTATGATCAAAGAATAACTCTAAACATCATGTAAATATGCAAATGAGCTCAAGCTCTCATATTTTATGTTTCCGAATAAAAATGATTCTATTGTAAAAACGTCAGTCGGTCTTGTTAAACAAGGTACTTTTACAAGTCATAAAAATAATATCTTGTAAAAAATCCAGGTGAAGATTAGCGGCTACAAAAGGAATCAAAATGATGACAGGTTACTATTCTAAGGAATCTTGTAGTTTTTGACAGATGAAACTATTTTACATGTCTAATGACCCTATCGTGCAAGATTTTCTAAAAAAGAAAACTCCGATTTTATTACTACTACGTTTATTATTATTAAAAAATAACATGGTAATTTAACACATCATAAATTCATTTCATTTGTCACAAAAACGGACAGAGAGACTGACCAAAAAGGAACCGACTGAGGAAAAAGAAGCCTTAACATTACACAAATCAAAATGATAATACTCAAATCCACACTTCCACTACCACTTTCCTTAGAACTAAATGCAATTTTCAGCATTCCAATCAAACAAACTGAGCCTTGAACTTGCTCAACAATCCTATTATATTGAACAAGAAGATAATTGACTTGTGCCAATCAAGTTGCCCTCCTTCCTATTCTAAATAATAGCCATTTGAGCCCAAGATGCAAACAGATTACTTTTCCCCAAATCCTAAGTAACAATTATAATATGATGCACTGCATACGAATAACTAGAATGTAATAATTTGTATGAAAGTAACAGTAGCCATTCTACCAATTATTATCTTGGCGATGGTATTCAATATTTCATTATTTTCATTACATTGCATTAAACTTGTAGTCTCAGTAGTGACCATAACCAACGATCATCCAACAACATGGGTCAAGCAGGCTAGGAGGTCACCGGGGAAAACTTACTTTTTGTTATTATCTATCAAATTCTTTATACACAATTTTTATCTTCAATCAAATTAATTCTTTATTGAATTGATACCACCAAAACTTCCAATGCCATATTTATATAGGTAAATTTTTCTTATAAGAAAAATGCCACTGTCTGATCATTTAGTTGAACACCATCAATTATTATTTAAAGATTTAATAGACGTATCCACTTGGCTATACTCATTTTCACCTTAACTTAGACTAGGATTTATGTTAATCTTTCTACTTAATAAATATAAGTGGTAGCAGTAGTAGTTTTATACTAACTAGAAAACATAACTAAACCAAACCTTCGATTTCATTTACCCAATTTTGCAATTCAAAAATTTGAATAGTGCAAAGACATGAAGAGAATCTACAAAGTAATCTCTACTTAATCTTGTTCATTCTTATAAATCAATTTTCAGTTTCATTTCAATTTCCATAAAAATGTCTGATTAATCCTATCTTATAGCAAATCAATTGACAACAATGGAATATTGGCATGTAGGGATATGTTGTTGGGCTCCTTTTACGAATTTTAATAATAATAAGTGTCTATTCGCAAAGAAGACTTGATCAACTCAAGATTCACGAGGACTTATTGCTTGCTTATTCTAATGTAATAGAATAAAAGTAGTTTTTCCAAGTTAACTTTTGCTTTTACCCTAATAATAATCATAATCATCAATCGGTAGAATGAATTACAACCTAACTCATTTTCACTATTGTCCAAATAATAATCTTTTAATAAATTAGTTAGAATGTTAGAAAATATGACGACGAGTGGGTCAATAAAAGTAAAACCTAGCCATATCATTATCACCAGTTGCAATTACTAACTCTAACCGTAACCACTACCTAAGTATCTGTAAGTGATATCAATAATATCATTGATAATACTTGTATTTGTATCGAGAAGAGTAACTGTGTAACATATTATTGCCCTTGCAAATTCAAAGAAATGATAATAATCATATATTTTGTATTATTATGATACACGAAGCTAAAACTAATGATTCAAATGTCCCATTGACTTGACCTATCATTTATTTTAATAGAATTGTAGTTTTACTTTTCACTAAGTCGAAGAACGTCATTAGTCTCAGAGGTAACTGATCTTGGTTAAATAAATAAATGAAACTACTTCAACTTCTTGGTCAAATCATCCATTAAACTCTTTCTTGGATGTTATGATGTCTCTATAATTAATATAAAACACACAAAAATGGACATACTGAGTAACCTCACTCCTCATATCATAATATTGGCCAAACAAGCATAATGCATCTTTTCAATTTCAAATGAAAGGGAATTTTAAGATGATTACTCTTCTTGTTAATAAAAATTTGTTTGAAAATGGTTAAATACTTTGAACTCGATTTCTCCTCTAATCTAAACATTAAATTATGCCTACCTTAACTGAACAAATAATTATAACAATAACGCCCGGAGAAAAACCAATCATTATTAATGAACGTTAGCTTTTATGTGAAATCATTCATCTTATTGACATCAGGTGTGACACCCCCTACCTTGCTTTTGTCATCAATGAATGTACAACTTCACCTTTAGGCGTCATGTCTTTTTCTAAATTTTCACAATATTGTACCACTTAAGGTCATTTCGCGTTTTGTTATTATTACTTATAAAAATTCTCTGATCTGAAAGTCTCTTGGGTTTCCCAAATTTCAGTAAGTCTTTGCTAACATCTCTTAATCATTGCATTTATGATTCTTTTGACTTTCGGCTTAAAACACCGACCGCTGACACTCGCCAACCTTCAAATGTTATTTTCATCATCACCATATTAATAACTATTAATAGATATCAATAAATTAACAAAATAAATAGGACACATGAGTTCAATATTTTGGAAACTTAAAGAACGCATAGTCGTAATAATTACTCACAATTCACCAGGTCAAGCTAACATATGCCCCATTATTATACCAACCAACTGGCCAGTTCATTAGACTCTACTCTACTACTTCATATGCAAGTTATGAATTGAAATAAACAAAATAATACAAAAATAGTAAGAGTTTAAATGACCTTTTCTTCACACCAACAAAAATCTTTTCCATTCATAATCCCATCTCTCTCTCTATCTATACCTATACCAATCCGGGTTTCACTTACCCAAGAGAGCTTTGATGATATGATGATAATGACTATATTATTATTACTTTATTACACTTGTAATCATCACAATGATGAGTTTTGTTAACGAAGAGAGTTCATTAATTACAAGCAGACGTTTATTACGCTCATTTGTGATATGAGAGTTGCAGTTTCGTTACGCAAAAAAGCCCATTTTTGAGTTTAATGAAACTTAAGACCTTGATAGTTGATGCTCATTTGCCTATTCAAATGTAAATTTTAATTTTTACTAATACTCACGTTCTAAAGGACTACAAGTGTTTCTTAACATCTTAACTATAACTACCTACTCTATAGCTTCTTAAAATATCTGATGATAGTTCATTATTTTTTTCTTTTTCAGCTTTACTATACACACTTACACATTGACCAATACAACTTGTTTTAGAAATGGAAAAAAATACCACTATCACTTTTCATTCTGCTAATTCTTCGGTCTAAACAGAAATAAATATTTTTATTTACAAGGACTTCCTTTGAATTTATTTATGAATTATGATAATAACATTTTCCATTTGCTTAAACAACTGTTTATTTTTTATTGTACAAAATTCTAAGGTACATTTAAAGAAATTTTAAAACCTACAATTATCTTGATTATGAAGTGTTATCCTTCTTCTATGCGTTTTTTATTTTTTAATCTTGAGAGTTGCAATTGCAGGACGATTATGAAAAATAACTTTTTTTAAGGAACTCATCTTCACCTACCTATCTACAATTACATATTAGTAACCAACAACATTAACACCATGCCCATTTTGATTTTTTTTAAGAATTCAAAGGGATGGATATAATATAATGATCATCTCAACTTCAACCCTTTTTTTGGGAAGCGAGAATTTCATGCAATAATGGTAGTAGTACGTAAACGCATAAAATGTATTCAAGTATTGTACCTGTCGAGTTATCCTTCGTCGTGAGTCATGCACTCCTGTCTTGTCCAATTCCGATTTTTTTCATAAAAATTACACACACACAGATTTCCAACTCTTTTTTGATGTGTGCTCTTCAACAAAAACGCCAAATGCAGTTAACAATTTTATAATTAAAAGCGTCAGTTGCGTTTAACCTAAACGCATGTAGACAACTGTTTCGTTTTTATTTCAT
>JAQGAA010002650.1:0-12246 GCA_034696425.1 Isotoma viridis | reverse complement strand
ATAATAAAAATGAAAATAAATGTGTGTATAAAAGTGTAATATTGATTCATCCAAAAATCTTTAATCATTTCTGTATTCACAAAAGCATAAAGGGTGGGGTGGGTTTTTGTCTCATCAAAATTTTTCGGTATTTTTGACTCTTGTAAATTACACATTATAAGGCAAAGCTTACAAGGGCTCCCTCCGGATTTTGTGGTCACTTTGAAGCAATATAATAAATATAATAATAAAACTTAACCGAGTGGAAGAATAGGTCATAAAATCAATCATGTGGCTTGAGTGTACATATTTCCTTATAAGAATATAGTATTTATTCCCAACTACAAAAGCACAAGAACCTTTACGCTATTGTGATGTAATAAATAAACAAAAATTTATAAGGAAACATCAGATCAGTTTTAAAAGTAATTTTAGCATTAAAATAAACAGTGGGGAATGGTGATTTTTAAAATTGACTGGTTTTTCTTAAAGCTTTTGAAATTCAATACAAAATTTTGAAACTATTTATCAAAACCTGTTAATTACTCAGTAAAGACAACAATAAAATAATACACTACCATGGTCCTGAAACGGTCGAGTAGGGTGTGGGTTTAATTTCTAAACTACGGTAGAACACTCTTTTTTCACATATACAAAAGTTCAAAAGGTCTAACGATATAAGCATTATTACTATTATTACAAGAGGCACAAGCCTGAGTCTAAGCTAAGGAAAGAAGCCAATGAACATTCCAAAGGGTAATAATCTCATGGGGTGTCTCCCTTCTGATGATCTTTGTGCGGAGGACTGAAACAAATATTTTTCAAATAAAATAAATGAGCCTTTCTTGGCTCACATAGTCGGAGACTTCTTTTAACTAAAGTTTGACAGGGTGATCACATCATGGATGTTGGTCATCATTACTTTCTTCCTATTATATGATGGTAATAATAGCATTAGTATAAATTATAGTAAGAATCGTCTTATAATATGTTTATCTCATAGGAGCATATGGTGTTTGTTTCAAAAAAATGTGAAAAAGTATTGGGTATAGGACTATTTGTATTATTGTTTGTGTGGTAGCACAGGTAATTCTCATTTTAAAAAGTTCTTAAACAAAATTGGAATTGTTTAAAGTATTTTTTTCTTTGTAAGAAAGGAAAATGATGCCATTTGTGGGAGATCATGCAAGGATTTAAAGAGTAGGGTTTTCTAAGTCCTTCTTTGAGGTTAACCTTAAGGGCATGTCATGCTGTCTCTGGATTTTTTGGAGTGTCGGTCCTTTTTGTGTAGAAAAACAATGGTTTATTAGCTAAAGGTCTATGAGTTTCGTTATCACATATAGATAGAGTATAAAGATACAAGATGGGAGATGTATTAAAAGTTTGTGGTGTAATATAAGGAGGATTTTAGGGATTTTATGAAATTGTATGAAATTTTTTAAATTTTTATTTTGTTGCGTGGAGTATTAAAAAGAGTGAGGAATTACAACAACAATGCGGGTTTGAATTAATTGATGATTCATTCCAGTCTAGAACACTAAAGGAAGGGATTGCGAATTACATGGAAAAATAAAACAGGTTTGATCTTCAATCAGAAGAGTAACTAAAAAGCTAAAATTGCCTAAATGTTTGTTGAGTTGGTTGTTCTAAAATTCTAGGAAATTCTGAACAAAATAAATATTTCTTGAGGATTTTTTTTGCAAATTTATTACTATATGGGTTGGCCTTAATTTATTTTGGGTGATCATCGGCGCCTGAATGGTCAAGTGAATTGGATTATTATGATTGAAGTCAGCAAGGGTGATGTGGTTAGAAAGGGCTAATGAATTAAATTAGTATATGGATAGCATTTTTCATACTATTGTAACTGCGAACCGCATACCTATCTATGGAATGAGACAGTAGAAGTAGTAGTAATGTGTTTTTGTTAAAAAAATAATAATAATTCCAGCAAAACGGTTGAATCTCTTGACTCTTGACAAGGTAATTTGTGGTTAGGATGATTTCTTTGAAATATTGTTATTATTTGACTCTTTACTCTAAAAGTAAAGTAAGGTAAACCTTTTATATCCCATTTTGATCATTTAGAAATTTTTAAGTGGCTAGTTTCAGTACATGTGTGTAATTCTTAATGCTTTTCACTACTGCAATATGGAATTATCACATTACCTATTTTATTCTTTTAGTGTTTTCGTGTCTTCCGAGCTATGTGATGGAATTTTGATGTTTTTTTTGGAAATGGACATCTTTCTTTTATGTAAAATGCGACTGGATTTCTTCAAAGAGTTTTTAATATGAGACTTAAAAAATACGGCAGGTCTGGTTCTTTAGAGTCAGGATATTTAGTGGACCTCGACCTGACCAAATAGGAAACGTTAAGCTTTGTGTAATGGCAATAATCGCTTTCTTAGTAATAATCATAAACATGTGTAATTACTAGTGGGTTGGCTTGGGTGGATACTATGGATTATGTTTCCTGGAACGTATATGCCTTGTTTTTTTGACACAGAACAAGAAGACCGGTAACCAACTGGATGATGAAATGAGGGGTTGGACAGTTGTCCATGTGATGTTCATGACAGTTTTCTTACCAAAATTTTAATTAAGTTTGGAAAGTAACCTTTTAGTTCCAGCTCACAGCTTACCTTTTGTGATTGGGTGTCAACCTTATGTATAGTGTGTATGGATGGAGCTGGGCTTAATGCATGTTGGATTGTAAACTTGTAAGTAGTAGGTTTGGGAAAGGGAATTGGATAGTGGTCGTGAAAAATTTTGGGATCTGTAATTATAAAAGGGTCATTTTTTTGTTGGAGTTTAGGAACAATAATTAAAAAATATGACTTTGTCTGGACCTTGAATGCAATTGTAGTGTCCATCTGCTAAAATATAAATCAGCAACGGCAGTACAAGATCCATTTACTCCATGTTGAGTTATTGTGTTAGAAAGATGAAAAAATTCAAAGTTGTTCCGAACTTCCTGATGAGTATGAGTCATTGATTCAACACTTTAGAATGTTTGGGATACGTTTTACAATTAAATTATCTGAAAATATTGCCAACCCTCCTTTTAATAAATATTTCCATTAAGAAATCAAAAAAATCAAAAAAATTGTTTATTGCCAACTCGTCGAATATATTAGCTTACCTAGCTTTGTAACGATTTTTTTCTGCAAAAAGGGGAAAGGGGAAATCCGGAAATTGTCTACTGACCTAGTAAGAGGGGTTGGGAATGTATCTAAGAAGATGAAATAAACCCTAAATATATATATATATATAAAGATTTAATTCTTTCAACCCCATCCAGTATGTAGAGTCAGGGTTAAAACAGTTGCGGAAGAATAAGAAAATCAATATTGTACAAATTGAAGAAAGTGCAACAAGAATAACATTCCAATTTCATTTATAATTTCATCTTATATTTTGAAATGTTTCTTGAATTAAACCTTTAAATAATCCTTATGAAAATGTTTCTCATTTGTCATCAACTCATGATAAAATAATGTTACATATAAACTGATACGTGTCTGTGTGTTTATAATTTCAATACCCAAAATAACTGTTAAAAGATAACTCCCGAAGGAGTAGGTGTACTATACATTCAAATGATAAAAATCTGAAGGGCCCATTCCAAAGGTATTTAGCACCTGCAAAGTAAAGTAACACTTAAGTTTCTAGTATTCATTCATACCACACGATGAAAAGGTTTTACGTGCATTTATTTAAATGCATGTCGGCCTTCCGTAGAAAGATAAACCTTCCGTAATAAAATTTTGTTTTATTATTAGAGATGAGTTTATATATTATTGAGATGCTTGTGTTTGAAGGAATTTTAATATAAAAAGGTGAGAATAGGTTTTGGCTTCTTCACTTTGTTCGAGAGTTCGAAATATTTTTAATGTTTATGTTGTATATTATTTTATGTCTTTGAAATATAAAAGGGTTGAATACGGTTTTTATTACTACGCGGTTATTAATATTACATTTACATCTAAGAATTAAATTTTATTTTGATATTCTCGAGTGTAATATAAAATAGTAAGTAGATTCAAAATATTTTAAAAACTCTTTTCTTCTGATACCCAGAACCATGTAACATAAAAGAACAATGATAAAATAAAATATTAAAAAGATTTACTAAATTTTGTAACGATCAATTTATATCTCAGAAGAGTTGTATTAAATAAAAGGAGTAAATTGGTATAAATTATTTTTTTCCTTTTCAATATTATTGAAATGATTGATAAATTTTCAAATCAGTTTGACAAAGATTAATGTGTATCAAAAATTTACCTTGAGTTTTTTTCAGTACAAATTGTCAATAAGAACATGGAAATTATTACATAATTAATTAGAATACAGTTTGAATAAAGTAATGAGATTTAGATTTAAGACAACGATTTCCTTCAAAGTTAATAGACTTAGTTAACTTAAGTCAATTAAGTATCCGACTTAATGCACATGGATTCTTTTGACTGTATTTAAATAATTCCATAAGGTCACAAGTTTTGAGTTGACTGCCCTCGAAGCTAATTGTAATACTCTCTTCTCGTCAAACCCTAAATTATGCAAAGCTATTTGAAAGAGAGCAAATCGCAAGTAAACCAGCAAAAAACGAAACAAGGTGCATGAATTACATTATCAAATTATCATAGTTGATGATGGCCGCTGGCCGAGTCAACGATACAGAAAATATGCAAATGAAGAATGACTACGAAATGATGATGGGTAATTGTATTTTGTGAAGTAAAAAATCGTGAAAATACCCATTGTGCTAAGATGCAAACAAAGAAGGACAAGTGGCACTTCCAGTTCAACTTCGTGACTCTCATCGTGACTGCTCTTGCTTCGAGGACTGTCGTATTTTTTGACGGATTGCAATTTCGTATCCCAAGTAAAAAGAAAATTAATGATTTTTCTTATTATTTTGCTCTTCGTTTAAAATAACAAGTGACTACTCTACACAATGTAATAGGATGTGACCACCATCACCTTCACCACCCCCATGTTGTCTGTGAACCAACCATAATGCAATGTGAATCTAGTTTTATATATATTGCAAAATGGGATTTTATATATGATTACTATATCCACTTTGTGACTAATGTAGTTGGAGTAGTTACAGGTAAAACTAACGATTTAACATGAATTTGATGATACATATGTCCAATATACGTAAGGCAATATGAACATTTGGGGAATAATAAAGAACATAAAAATTATTAACAAAACTACTATAACTTCTTACGAGCATGTTTTTTAATTTTTTAACCTTCTGTCTTAATTTAATACGTGAATATTTTTTATTATAAAATCCTATAAAATTTGATGTTGTTCAAGTTTATAATATAAAATGGTAAAATAGTATTAGGAATGAAGAATGGTAGGAGGGTAATTTACGTGTGAACACACCTTTTTCTTGTTGTCCACAGAGCATAAGTGCACAATCAACAATGTTAATGTGATGAATGGCAATAAAAACTTAATAATAAATGAAAATGACGGTGGCGGAATTTCAGCTTTAGAACAGTAGTCATTTAAGTGTGCAGAAATTTTGAGGTTTAATTTTCTGGTAATGTTTTTCTGATTTTGTAGGGAAAAAGTTTTTAAGAACAACGTTTGGGAATAAATTATTAAAGAAATTAGGGAGAAAATCTTTAATTTAAAAAAAAAAATCTTCATTTTCAGTATAACAAAGTATTGTAGATTTGCTAATGACGTTTTGTGTATTTTGAGGTAAATTCACACAAGAGTGAAATTAAGCCACATGAATTATGAAAGGTTCCCAATCTAAGAGTTAATTTGCATTTACGTATGTTAAAAAAGTAATGTTTATGACTGATTATTGTTGATGTCATTTATGAAACGGTGAGTTTAATAATAATGGTCAATGAGAGAGATAAATAAGTTTAATTGTGAAAGGAGATTTTTACTAGAGTGTATATAGAGAGAGAGAATGTAGGTAGCAATAATCTGTAAAATCAGTTGCGAATGAGGCTATTAGTTCGAATTTGCACGTTTTGTCGAGCTACTATTTAGGAATTATTTTTGTTGTTTTTATTACACACAAATTAACAGCTTGAAAAACTACTGCTGACGCTTACTTTTGTGTCTGGGTAATAAAATAAAATAATTTTTTTAAAGTCACAATAAAAGAAGCTGTTTTTGCGTAGTGTTTAATAATGGGCTGAAGTGGTTGGTGGGTGTTGATTATATATTATGTAAGAAGGTTTAGCTTGTAATTGCCATTGTATTGGAGTTTTACTGTCATATAGTCTGTCTTGGATTGTATTAACTTTTTGGTAAAATGTTTTAATGGGTGAGTCAGTTAACTATGAGATGCTTTTGATGGCTTTCTTAATACTCAGGATTATTAATTTTAAACGATAAATGAATTAGTGTAGACAGTAAAGATTATTTTATAATCAATATATAGAACAAATCTTTAAAAGTCAGCAATGACGATTTTATGCGTATGCACGTGCAATGCCGGATATATCGACGCCATGTCACAAAGTATTGTATATGATGTAACGGAATAAAAACAGACTGTGGGAAAATAGTATGGAAGAATTTAATTGAAATTAAGGTAAATCAAATGGATTTTTAATTTTTTGACCAAGCTTTAGTTGTGTTTTTCTAATTGGCTCCATTTTATTGTTAATTAAAGCTAAATTAACACGCATCATTTTCCTAAATTAGTTAAAAAATAGTTATAAATTAAAACAATTGTTTTGTCATTTAAGCAGTCCTGTTCACTAAAATCTACATCCAATCAAGCTATCTACCTATTTTGAATTTAATTTAATCAAAAATACATTATTATTAAAGCCAAGTAATTCGTAATTGATAAACGTAGCATAATAACTAGCTTTTATTATCATCTAAAAACATATAAATCACAAAAATCTTTAAAAACAAAAATCAAAAGTGGTATAAATCAGATTAAGATTAAATCTCCCCATTGATACTTTACACTTCTAAAAGTTCTGTTTACTTTGCTTATCAAAGAGAAGATCTCGTGACATCACATAAGATAGCGCGTACACGACCCGACCCTGCACGACGAGTGACAAATCTCTTTCTTCGTCTTCTTACTCCTCAATGAAGAAACTTTTTATGAATGAATGAATGAATGAAGAAAGGCTACTAAAAATACATATAAATTGAATAAGATAATCCTCTATATCGCTGAAGAATAGTAAAAAGAGACACAAGAGAATAATGGGACAGACTTGCGCTACTACACGGTACTACTACTGGGGGACAAAAGACATGTCACTCGTCCTTTTCCTACGAGTACAATGTAGTAGTTGTAGTAGTATGTAGTAAACTCGTGTTTTGTGAGCTTTTTTACTACTAGTAAACTATGTAATAGGTTTGTAAAACCAACTACACACACAAAGTCACAGTCAGGAGAGAGAGAGAGAGAGGGGGACCACATTTGTGAAAGATTTTTATCTAAAAAAAAGTCTCCAGTTTCTCTCAATCGTACGGTGACAACCGTACTGGTAGGATGTAGTAGAGCACAAGGGGAAAGTCGTTGTGGTGGTGGAACCAAAATTAGTTATGTTTTTGCATTCAACTCGGCTCTTCTTTTTAGACAAATGGATGGCTTAATATTAAGATTAAATTTTTAACTCCTTTTATAGCTAAAAATGGAATCTAAAAATTATTTTATTCCAACTTTAACTCACTTCATTGTTAATTTTGCATATTTTTGTGTTTCCTTTTTAATTGCTTTTGTTTTTAATTTCTTTTTAATTTTGCAAATTTTTGCAAATTAGCAGGCCTAATTGCTTCCTACTCATAAAACAGCTTTTCTAATTGAATGGTTTTTATTGTAACCCGAGCAGATTACAAAGTACGTATTTCTATATAACCCGTCTTTTATCAATAATTTTTTCCATGTTACATAATATACTTTTGTCTACACACTTAATTTACCTACTTTTCCTTTCTCAAGCACAAAACTCTTGCTGCGTATGTAACTCTATAGCCACCTTTAACAAAAAGAAAGAAGAGCATCATAATAATGAAAAGCGAAACTGAAAGATTATCATCCCTGGCGTAATCTAATCTATTAGTTATGCTATAAAAAACTAAGTATTACAAGTTTACAACTATAGATTCTTTATTACCTTGCATTCAAGTTGAACATTGTATCAAAAAAATTCATTTCATTCTTCTACACATACTCATGGTCATGATGATGTTTTTTTTTTTTTTTGCTGCAAATACCTTTCTAGAATGCAGATAGTTTTTAGTATGGATTCTTTCTTTTTTTTATTCATTCACTTTATACCACAAGATCAAGAAGATCAGGATTGCTGCTAGAAAACTTTAAACTTATTCTTCCATGATAAAACCCATACTCATATTACTGCCACTACTAATACCTTTTGAATATAACCTTAGAAAGATTCATTCATATCACCGCTTTTAAAATGCCGGATCTCAAATCTAAAAGGAATCTAATACCGGCACCACCACTACTACTGCTTTTATATATATAAAACTAAATAATTCTTCTAATAGAGTGCATAATAATTTTAACAAAATGCTATACACACAGAGCCAAACTGTATTCATAAGTTGCAATATACATTTAGAACTGAATTTCTGCTCTCGAGAGCCGAAAACTCTTTAGCTTTATCACGAAAACCAACCAAAGAGTATCAGAGGACTCAAAGACCACTAGCAACTATAACTCATCAGTCTAAACCAAAGTTTTCGTATGTAGCTTTTCATACCTTAAACATTAGAGAATTTTCAGGAGGATTTCATACTTTAGTACTTGGTTGAGCAGATTTTATACAAAATCTAATATATAATGGTAAAAGGAACTTATTTTACATCTAGTATTGTTTCTGCTCTCTCCAAGAAGAAGAATGAAATATCTCTGGTAAAAGTGCAAGTAGTAACTAGATGTTTTAGTATTTGGTCTCGGTAGTTAGTATCAGATGGGGGAGTCAAGATTTAAGAAAAACTGAGAAGGAAATACATCTCATACTTTTAGTAGTACCTTTTAGTCCATTTTATGTAATGTGCATATAAGAAGCGAAATACCCTGTGTGAGTAAGAATAAGTTTTCAGGCATTTCGGATTTTCGGAGCTCTTGAACTTCTCTACTCAAGGAAGAAGAAAGTATAAAGTTACCCTTTTGTGTAAGAAGTTACTTTCTTTCCCAAAAATCAATTTCACCATCATCTTGAGTGAAAGTGTTAGTGGTGGTGGTAGTGTATAGTGGTTAAAGAAAGTACTATATAGTTGATATTACAAGATTGCTCTCTCTCAAGACTTGACAGTTGTTTGAGACTCTTTTCGATTTCTTGAGTCCTCTCGGACACTTTAGTCTCCGTCCGTCCTCAATCGTTCGGAGCTTCTCGAAAAAAGCTACAAGATAATAAGGCTGAAAACGTGGCATAAAAGTTTGTGATAAGAATTTATCTGTTATTTTCTTCTATTACCAAAAAAATCTGGGGGGTAGGTTAGGTTTGAGAATTGATAGACTAACTTTTCCATAGTGGAATGAACCGTTTCACGACGAGTATTTTGTGCCTTGTCACATCAGTTCAAGTTCCTTGTATAAAACACAGACCCTCCTAGTCTATAGAATCTAATATAGTGTATAGAGATGATTATACTTATTGAGTCTAAATGTGTAAGACATGATTGCTAACTATTCCAGTGGGGGCTAAAAAGAAGTTAAGGATAATAATTATCATTAACGTAACCCTAAGTACTTAAGATGAGAGGTAATCTTAGAGAGTATAACGACCCTACTAGGGTAGAGGTGGATGAGTTGGTTACTCACAATGAGGACTAAGCTAAGGAATAATCTACCTTTCGTATAAAATAAGGAACAATTTTACTATTTACTTTTTTATAACAACATTGGTTATTTGCAAAAATTGCCAATTGTCCCTGATTGTGAATCAGAATAATAGCATACTGCCAATAAAAATGTGACGTGATGAATAGGATGAATATGATAGTGATATGTGATGTGGGTATACAAAAATTGTAAGTAAAAATTGAATTGAATACAAAGTAGAATTTATTTAGCAACAGCAGCAGTTGTTCTTTCTTGGGTTGGCACACACAGAGTTCAAGAAAAAAGGTCTAAACTCACAGGCCACATTGATAGTCACAAATGAAGTAAATTGCAAAGTCCAACTCGGGTGAGACGACCCTGCCAATTTTGTAAATTTAAATTTGCAAGTTAAACCAGACCTATCCTACAAAAATCATATTTGATTGCAATTCATTCAATAATAATGATAACGAAAAAGCCAATCCAATCACCAAAATCAAGTTGACTTGGACCGTCGTCTAATAGCAAGATCTATCATATTATATATATCTTCTACAGAGTACATACAAGATCCTGTATAAACTAACAACCTACCTTGATATTGGAAAAATGGTATGTTATAACCGTTAAAATCATTTCTATGCAATCGACATGATATCAATAATAATAATAAAGAACTTCTCACTAATTACATACCTGCTACCTTCTCGTCTCTAACAATCAGAGGGATCAAATCAAAATGATACATAAAGAAAGACAACTTGACATGATGGGAGTGCATTAGGTTAGGTTCATTTGGAAATTTTTGCACACACACTACTTGTGTACGCAAATCATTAATTCTTGAACTTGTATTGGCTAGGGATAATTTTTTTAGCAGATTGTATGTAGACTTTAATGCGAATCTATAGTCTTCTAGAATAGAAGACAATAAACCTTGCCTCTCTTGACTCATCAGAAGACTTTATAATTAAGATATGAATTGAATATTTTAAAAACTAAACATTTTTAAACCTTTTCTTGGAAATTAATCAGATCACCTTTTCCAATTAAAGATTCCAATTTTTAATTTTTTTGGTATTTCAATAAGAATTGACAATTCTGTTTAATTCTGACCAAATTGTTTTTAATTGCCATATTAAACTATAATGATTAATCCAGCATTTTCACATAACATCTTTAAAGAAGATAATAATACCTAAAGTCAGTAGTGTTGGATTTTGTTTTAGAAAAAGCTTCAGTTTCTTATTTCTCATTCTTCATCTCATTCTCATCATCCCATGGGCAAAAGTTAAAGTAAAAAGAGTGAAGAAACATACAGACAAAAAGCAAGTTGGCCAAGTGTATGCAATGCAACTCCTACAACTAACTACTACCAGGATTATTATTACCCGCACTACCAACTCTTGTAATATGTTTCAATACTTAGTTTTTCCATGCTGATGTTGCTCTTTGCTGGTGCTGCAGAAAGTAGTTTTTTGTTATACACAAGTTCTCTTTTTACAATATATAAAAGTGAGTATCGTGTTGTTAGTGTGTGTGTGAGTGAGTGAGCAAAGTTGCCCAACTTTATAGACAAGAGATTCAAAGAGAGTTTAGTAGTAGTGGCAGAAAAGGAAGAACAAAGTGTAGTAGTAGTGGTGGTGGTAGAAAAGTGCTATGTATTCTATCTGAATCTGCTATCCCATGGCATCATGTTCATATTCCTCAGTCGCCCTTCTGTCTCATGCGACATGAGAGCATTTTCTTGCTCTTGCTAAAAAATTTGATTATAGGATAAAAGTCCTATCCTATTTAGTAATTGCTTGGTGTGTCTATACATCAAATTGGTATTAGATTTTATTAAGTATTAAAAATTAAGTTTATGTTTTTTAAAAAAAAAATAGGATAAGGGGAGAAATAAGACTATAAAAACGGTGTGTGTTTGAAGAAGAGTGAAAGCAAGGGAAGAATAGGGACGACTAGAGATAAGGACTATACAGTGTGTGTCCTCTCTGATCTGAGTTTCGGGAGATTTTTTAGACACGGATAAAAAACGGAAAGAGACAGAGAGGAATAAACCGGATTGGGTTGGGTGTTTTTAAGAGGAGAGGCTTGTGAAAGAGAGATCGAGAGAGACACAAGTAGTAAAGGAAAGAGGACAAAAAAGGACAAGAGACAAAAACGACGCACGACAAAAAAGTGTCCTGCTGTCAACCCCTTCCTTCCTTAAGAGGTTTGGATATTCGGATTGGCTTAGGAGGGATTGGATGGGCGGATGCGGATTTTATTTAATACTTGGAGGTCTATATTCTTATAGTGTGGATATTTTTTGATTTTTTGAGGGTTTCGTTATAATAAAACTATTTAAAAGTATAATATATTTATTGATGTGTGTGTGTGTGGGGATATAGGAGTTTGAAAGGATTTTTGGGGGTTTAGAAGAGACAACTTGAGATTTAAGGACCCGGTTA